>JXCR01044534.1:29814-51435 GCA_002079205.1 Phalaenopsis hybrid cultivar
GTGTGTGTGTGTGTGTGTGTGTGTGTATGTGTGTGTGTGTGTGTGCGTGTGTGTGTGCGTGTGTGTGTGCGCGCATCTAATTGGCGCATTATTTAAAAAAAATTGTTCGTCTCATAATACAATATGGAAGAATATAAAATCATGTGTTTAATAGACCTATTCAGCATCACTGAGAATAAAATAAACTTGTGCCATGTCAATTATGAAAATGTTAATAAGATGGTGGTTTTTATCAACGAACGCTACAATGTGTTTTATTGTTCAGTTTTTTAAATGATATTTTTTGAACTTATTACATTTAAGTTACCACACAACACTTTAATTTTATTTAAGATGGTATATAATTTTTAGGTATTTTCTTTATCTAAAGTAATTATGCAACACAACTACCTACAATGACAAGCATAGGCTTTTGAATGGATTAGAAAATAGAATTTTGCTTCTTATTACTTAATAAAAAAAAAGTAGAAGTTTTATAGTAGACTTATACTTTAGGTGCTCTTTTAATAGACTTCATAGCTTGAATTGGCGAAATTAGAATAATCTACAAGTTCAAGTGATAGTTCATTTTTCTAGTATATCAATTGAATATTAGATGCTTCTATAAAGTTTCTATGAATACTTTTCTTGAATATCAACAAAGATTCCTACGGAGCCACCTAAAATATATTACTTAGGCTTAAAACATATAAAATATGCAACTGACAGCGACTCTATATATGCTTAAGAATACAAGAATTTGATACCACTGCTAGAAGATTTAAATCCCCAGCAACGACGCCAAAAATTTGACAGCGACTTTTATATATGCATAAAAATACAAGAATTTGATATCGCTGCTAGAAGAATTAAATTTCTGGCATCAGCGCCAAAAACTTGATGTGACTATTTATATTCAAGAATTTATGAACTCAGATTTATATATTTATAATGATTTCGTAAAGTCAAAATTTCAAACGCAAGTATACGTATCGCTCAAGTAATACAGGGCTCTATTGGAGTCCCGTTTATCGATCCCACAGGGAAGCGAGGTAAGAGGTCCTTAGTCAACTTCTAATCTACTACTATNTAACTCTTAAAGAGACCTACTAAGTATTTTGTAAGAACTTTTAAAAGATAGTATAGAGGCATATTTAAATGCTTTTCCTAACTCTTAAACTCTTTATATTTTAGCAAAGTAAACTTTGCNTGCTGACCAAATGGATGTCACACAATCTTTAGTTAATTTAATCGAGCCTTACTAGTAAGTGGTGTGTTTATCCTTCGGGATGGATACATTACTTGTGGTATTTGACTCGTTTATTTAAACTATTGAGGATATGAGATCGGCCCGGTTTTGTATTTTCTAAAATCCAAAATATTATTTTTTTTCCAAATTATATATTAAATTAAATTAAAATGGGTGTTGGGATATCAATCCCGACAACTCCACAACCCCCCAACCTAAACCCTTTTAGCGGCCGACAGTGATACTTCAATATTCTTTTGTTTGAGAATTAATTTAAATCTCACTCACTTATTTTTCTGTAATTCCTTTGACATGTCATGACATATAGTATTTATATATGAAATACACATAATTTTTTTTATTCCAAGTCATCACTCATTATGTGAGCCATCATGATGGTGTACTCATTACTAACAATTACTTAAATTAAGAAATTATTCGTTCTTCGCTCTTTGTTGTAATTTATGACCAACAAAAATTATGTCATGTGCTCATGGTGTTAATAAAATACACAAAGACTAGTAAAAGAAAAAAATCAAGAGCATGATATTTATAAAGGATTTAAAGAACTTCCAATATAAACAAAAAACTTTAAATCCATATTGGACTATCCCAAGAAGCACAAGAAGAGAAAATTTATTATCATGATTGACTATGTCGATGATATGATAAAAAAAAAAAGTATTGACCAACACAATGAAGTTGTATTGTGAAAACTCTCCTTCAACTATGTTGACTGCATAAAACCTTGTCCAGCACAATCAGATGAACCACGTGGAAATCGATAAACATTTCATCAGCCAAAACTTAAAAATGAAATCATTACTTCTTTTGTACTGAAGTCTAAAGCTAGCTTATGAACTCACCAAAGCCATTACCGACTATGATTTTGTATGATTCTTTCTATATGCCAGCCATATGTGATATTCATATTCCAACTTCAGAGGTTGTTAGAATTAAGTGATCATTTTAGTCATAACTCTTACTCCCTTATCTTTATTTTATTTTTTTTCGGTCCTAATATTTTCTTTTTATTTAATCACCTATGGCTATGGTTTGATCATTTGTTTCTAGCCAATTCACACCTAAATAATCATTAGTATATTCTCCTGTTGTTATTATGAATGGAATCAAAGAGAAGGATCATTTCCTAATTGCATTGTTATACATTTCCATATTTATACATTACAATTATTTCCAAGAAACAGGAGTGGACTTGTGTTTTAGAAATAATAAATAACTAGATATTGTAAATTTAGTGAGGCTATTCATTCTAATGTCAAATATATTCCCATGTTATCGTTCATCCATCAATCAACCATGTTGGCAGAGACTATTATATGTGATTATATTTATGCACATTTCTTTTCTAAATTTAGTTGGTCCCACATCATGGGCGCCAAACATTTAGGTATATTGGCAAGACTTGTGAGCGTAATGCACGGAAAGCACGGTTGACTGCTCCTATAGTGAACGGATCAGGATATGACTTATCATATCGGAATAGATAAATTAAATTAAATTTCTTGACTTGTAGGTTTGTTTGAAATTTCCCCGGATAGATCAAATGGAAATGAAAGGCTTTTTTTAATCTTATTTGAAGGGACAAGCTATAGATTTCAAAGTATATTATCCATGTTTATGATATTTTAAACAAAGAAAGATTTTTATTCTAATCATTTGGGATCACATATCTAGCCATTTGATCATGAATCAATTGATTATAATGTGGTGTTCATTACTATAATTATTTCGAAGCAACACAAAGAAATTGAAAAATTAAAACAAATACCATACAATTAGGGGTGTAAACGAGCCGAACACGAGCTGTTCACGAACAAAGAGTCGTTTTGACAATCTTAATCACGTAGTCATAAGACGTTAAAGATTGGGGTGAAATTTAAAAATTATTGTTTATATACAAACATTATTTGAATTTCATTTAATGATTTTTATTCTATTTTCGTAATTAATACTTTTAATTGATTATAAATCTTTGTAGCCTTGTAGCAAATTAATTTTTTAAAAAATACTACTCATCGAAGATATATATATCTATATATAATTGATTAGTAGTATTTCGAGCCAAAACGAGCCGAACACGAACGAACAATATTTTGTTTGTGTTGTTCGTGTTTTGCTCGTTACCTTAGCGAATTAGCCGAACACGAGCTGTATTGACAGCCCTACATACAATTCTTGCATATTTATATATCTAATATCTAAAATTNAAAAGACCCCCCACAAAAGCCCCATCACTAGAACACCCTAAGGTGGACTTTGATCTAACCCCTAAATCAACCTTGGTTGATTTCATACCTAGGCATTTCACCAGAGCTTGAGGCTTCATCTAGGAGCTCTTTGGACTCAAGGCAAGCTTTTGGAAGCACCTAATTGAGGCCACACCTCTTGGGCAAATGTATTGAACTCTCCCCTTAAACCGAGCTTCATTTAATTCTCCATGCTTATAGAATTGATTTAAGGCTTGATCAATCGTATAGATATGTTCTCCTTGATCAACCGTATAGATATGTTCTCCTAGTCAAGACTAGTCTATAGGAACAAACCACACTTAATTTAGTTAAGTATCGAGAGAGATATTAGGGTTTGAAGTTGGACAATTCTCATGCTAGGGACATAGGGACAATGAACAGATGTCATCCATTTCTGCGTGTATCAGACGAACGGTCATGATGGAGCCGGACGAGGTAATGGAGCAGAACGGGACGGGTGGCAGCTGAGTCAGAAGGCGACGCCCTAGGATGAGGTGGCGCCGCGTCACTTAAGTAGAAAAATAAGGTTTTTATTTTATTTAATTAATAGCCAAAACTTCAAAAATGCATATCCTTATGTAGAAAAATCATAAAAATAAAATAAAAATATACTCTTACTCAGTGACCAGAGGAGAACAATGTGGAAATGGTTTAATATTTTTTTTATGCATGTATTATTTTTAATTAATTAAAATGTGTTTTTCTTATTTGGATTCTCCATTTATACAGACATTTAATCATGGCATGGGACCATGAGGCTTTTGATTTCTCTATTGTTAGGTATCTCCTCAGATTTTTCCAATGTCAGGGGGCATCTCTAACTAGAGATATCTAATTTTTAAATTAATGGTCCTTATTTTGGTGAAATAATTATACAAATTCAAATACTCATCAGAAAAACACAAAATTTTTTTTGGTAGGTTTATTATGGTCAGAGGATCCCAAGAAAAATATAAACATAGTTTGATATATTAAAAATAATCCTAATTGTCACCAACCCTAAAAAATGAAATAAAATTGATTTGGAGTAATGATAAATATAAATTATATAAAAATCATTCTCCACTATGATATAATGTTAGAGGTGCTCCCCATAAAAAATTCAAGTCAATTGGAGTTAAGTTGACCACTCAAATGAATTAATCAAGTGAAATCACATTTTTGACATTAAAATAATTATAATAATTAAAATAAAACTCAAAAAATCACCAAATTAGTTTTGGAAACTCCTTATAACTAGAGGAACCTAATAAAAATAAAATTGGAATTAAAATAAATACTTCATTTTATAGCTATTTTTGGGCATTTAAATAATTAAAAATTAATTAAAAATCATAAAAATTGCAAATTTATAAAAAACATACTAAAATATCACATTTGACTTGTTGATCACTTAGAATCAATTAAAATAATTTTACTAATTTTCTAAGTCAAGTTATTAATTTCTAAAGGCTTAAAATAAATTTTCTCTAATTTTTCACTAAAATAATTCCAATAATTAAAATATAAATAACAAAAATATGAAATTTATTTTTTTGAGTTTCCTGGATTTATAGAGATTTAATAAAAATATAAAACTTAATTACCCACCTAAATAATATTTTATATTTAATTAATGCTCAAAATAAATAAATAATTCTAATAATTAAATTACACCTTTAAAAGTCATGAAAATTGGTCCAAGTGGTCCTCTGACCTAGGTTAACCTCCAATAACTTTCTTAAGTATAGAAGCTTTATTTTGGTTAATTTATTAAATTTTCATTAAAAATCCCTATTTTTTCATTAAAAATAATTATAAAATTAAATAAATTCAGAAAAATCACATTTTCTCCTCTTATGTTCTAGTTAACCCATGAGTGGGGCAACATAAAATTTTCAAGTCATTTGAGTTCAATTTAATGAATTATAAGGTGGTAAGGTCTTTGGGGCAAAAAAAGGGTAATTTTGGAATTTAAGGCTTAATTAATATTTAGGCTAAACCAAAGGGTTAAATGGGCAACAAATAATTTTAATTGATATGTTTTGATGATTGGAATATAAAAGGGATAAATGGTAGTGACCAACCTCGCTTTGGACTTGTAAAGGTTAAGTTTGTAATTTCTTATAATTAATGAAATTTGGAAGAATATTTAAATAAAAATATATTAAAGTGAGGGGTTTGATTTTTGGAAGATCACAACTCACTAATTTTAAGCCCCAATTAATATTTTTGAAATGATTTGTAATTCATGATAAGGATTACAGGATAAACATATAAATCTTTTTTTTTTCTAAAATTACAAATTTACCTATTAATTTTTAAGGGCTGGTAGTGAACTAGGCTTAATCAAAATTTTGTCTAATGAGATTTAGAAGATAATCTATAACTAATTTAAAACCTTTTAAAACACTATAAGTCCATCTTTAAAATCAAAGTGCTAAGTTTCTTAATTAGACTAAATTTCCCCTTAAATGTCTTTACCTATATAATTTATAAATAAAACATCAAGTGATAATTACACCATCCTTAGGGTTGGCTAGAACATCAGTTCATTAAGCATAAGGTATGATAAAGATAAGTTATCAAGCAACATAGTAAGTTTGAACAAACTTGGGACTTTTCAAGGGATTGTGAGATGCCCGGGGCCTAGTCCCTGGACCCTTCTCATACTCTTTTGGATATCTTGAAGTATGATTAAGCTCATTATGTCTTGCTTAAGAAATAATTTATATATTTATATAAATAGGACCCACTAAGATATGACGTAGGATCTGGTAGACATACCTTAAACTTGTACTTCTCACTTTTTCTACAAGCATGTTTTAATTCCTGCAAAAATATATATACATATGCCGTTCAAGTACTGAACTTTCAGGTGGAGGAACGAGAAAACTTGACAGGTACACTTTTATAGTTTACGTCATCTTCTTTTCTTGCACTTTATTTACTGTACTTTTCCTGCTTATGAACTTGTATGTTAAACAACGATGTCACCCTGCATGTCAAAACTAAAACTTTTAGGATAACCACAGAACTGAAACCAAAACAAAAATTTAAAAATTAAACAAGATAAAATTCACCGCCACAACATTTAAAATATAAGACAACTCAAAATTTATGCACAAACATCACAAAACCAAAATTGCAACTAAATTAAAACGTCTCTATTGGATGATCAGAAATCCCTCAAAGGAGGTAACCTACGGTTGCTAACGAAACTTCCCAGGGTCTAAATGAAAGTATGAAACTCATTAAGTTTATTTTAGTAAATTCATTTGGACTAAGTGAATCCGAAAGAAAATAGTGGTGCCGGAACGNGAAATGCCACTTAGGCATTACTTTCCTATGATTATTTTAAAAAAAAAAGTTAAAACTATTTTTCTTAGATTCTCATCATGTTCCAAAGTATATTTTAAAACTTAATTTCATATTTAACTAGACCATATGTATCTGAAATTAACATTCTAACAGCATGATTTAGAACCCTTAGATCTTTAGGAAGGGATTGGGGTTAGCGACCTCATCTAAGTTATGCATTAACCCTTACACACACCATGCGCACATATAAATTCATTGTTAAGGACTACCTCAGGCTTAGCTGATGTGTTAGGCTAGGACTAGGGTGCATAGATAGTATTTTTTATTTTTGTCTGTTGTTCTCTGCTATTTGGATACCTTAGCCAGACATCTTTTAGTGTGCTACTTTTGTAGGTTTAAGAAGTTCGGACATACACACTAGTATAGTAGGGTATTTCTCTATAAGGGAGTCATGCCCAAAAAAAGGGATGAGATGTAATGATTTACACTAGCACATTTTTTGTAGATGATTGCCAATCCATCCTCCTAAGGTATTGNTAAATTTTAACACTACAACACACCTTTATTGTAATGTAAATAAAGTGCAAGTAAAAACCATCACATTTATAATTAAATCCGCTTGATCTTTATTGTAATGTAAATAAAGTGCAAGTAAAAACCATCACATTTATAATTAAATCCACTTCCATTTATTGTAATGTAAATAAAGTGCAAGTAAAAACCATCACATTGATAATTAAATCTGCTTCTTCGCATCACAAAATCCTAAACATGAATTCTACTCATTACAAAAGAAAAGTAAAATGAAAACAACATCACAAAATCTAAACCTGAATTCTACTTATTGCAAAAGAAAAGTAAAATGAAAATAATGGCATAATCTTCTCATGCCACTATTTCCTAAGAAGAAGAAAGAGTAAGAGAAGCCCATCACAGAGCACGAAGAAAACACAACGGAGACTTCATTTAACCAAAGCAAATCCACTAGATAAGTTTTTACAAAACCATAAGATAATGAAGAACACAATACTTAGATTTTTTCCTTTGAAAGAAATAAGAAAATCTCTCCCACAAAATCTCTTACTGATCCATGCAATGCTAGAACATCTCCTTACAAATTCTCTCAAAATCTCCTCTCCAATCTCTGGTACAAAACTACATTTATACTCCTTTTCTAGAAACCCTAAACTTTGTCCACACTTTTCCTAACATTCCTCTCACAAAAATCATCATTTTCTAACCTAAATTTGTTCCTTTAAAGTGTAGGGATGAAGTTTGAAGAGTTGCCAGAAGAACCCCTTTAAAAAGTGTCCAAATACGTTGAATTTCGGTCCATAACCGCCAAAAGTTTGTCCATAGTCATCCCGGGCTCTGTCGGTGGGCTCGAGGGTGCCGTCTGTGAGCTTTTCTATCATTTTTCGGTCTTCTTGGGTAAATCTCACCGTCGGCGCCGTTTTGGCGCCATCGGCGAGCAGACTGCGCAACTCCACCGTTTCTCTTTGTTTGGCTCCATTTTCGCTTCGTTTTGCCCCATTTCAGTTGTGTTGTATTCCTAACAGATAATATTACAATAAATGCATGAAAACAACCTTCCTTTAAAGTGTAATATCATTAAAAAGTATGCAATAAGTGTAAAAGGGATTAAGCATCGAAAGACTTATCGAAAGGTGACAGGGCAAAATTTCATTTCTTACTCGTTTTTGCTTCAAATTGCACTGTTTTTGCATCTTTTTGCTCCAATGACCATAATTAATCATACCTGCAATAAAACATCAAAAATTCCCTTCTTTAAAGTTTAATATCATCAAAAATAGTGTAAAATGGGTATGAAAATCTCAACATATTTTCCTTTGGTCAAAATCCCCCGAACTTAACTATTATTTGTCCTTAAGTAATTTTAGTACTACATAAAAGTTATGATCTATTGTAGAAAAGTTTTAATTCAGAAATACTATAAGCTTGATTTAAGTAAATATCATAGTGAGATTTTTAGAAAAAAAAATTCAAGTAATTAAATTAACTTTGTAAGTACAAAATTATCTACTCATTAAGTTTAAGAGTTATTGTTTTCTATTCATTTGAAGAATGACTATATGTTGTAATATCAAGTCACTTAGAATATTCAAATGATAGGAACTTCATGAGAACACTACTAGTAAAAGATCTATTCCATAAATATAAGTTCAGGAATTTATTTAGGTTTTCCCTTTAGGTAGGTCCAGTGAAGAGCACTATTAGTAAAAGATGCTAATCCATAAATAGGTCTAGTGAAGCTATTTTTGATTAGGCATCTCCTCAAGCTTCTCCTCACTTTTATATTTTTTTCTTTCTTTTCTTTTCTTTTTTTNTAATATTAAGTCACTTAGAATATTCAATTGATAGGAACTTCATGAGAACACTTCTTGTAAAAGATCTAATCCATAAATATAAGTTCAAGAATGCATTTAAGTTTTATCCTTAGGTAGGTCCAGCGAAGCCAATTTTTGATTAGGCATATCCTTAAGTTTCTCCTCACTTATATTTTTTTTTCTTTCTTTTCCCTTATCTTTTTCATTTGGATTGCTTTCAATCCTATATATTTTTCTTTTCTTTTTAGGGATTGTTGTNGAACACTACTCGTAAAAGATCTATTCCATAAATATAAGTTCAGGAATGTATATAGGTTTTCCCTTTAGGTAGGTCCTGTGAAGCCAATTTTTGATTACGCATATCCTCAAGCCTCTCCTCATTTTCATATTTTTTTTTTCATTATTTTCTCTTTTTCATTTAGATTGCTTTCAATCCTATATATTTTTCTTTTCTTTTCAGGGATTGTTGTCAATCCTTTCTTTTCCTTTTTTAAGTGAGGATTACTATATCTGGATAGCCTTTAATGATTTTGAACATCCCATTTCTTTTGTTTTCAATCCTATATATTTTTCTTTTCTTTTTAGGGATTGTTGTCAATCCTTTCTTTTTCCTTAATGAGGGATTACTATATCTAGATAACCTTTAATGATTTTGAACATCACCTTTCTTTACCTAAATTTAAAACTCAAAGTATTTCCTTACTTTATAAATATTTCATAGCTTTTACTTTATTGAGCCCCAATCTTTTCTCCTCAAATGAATTTTCAGATTCTTAATACTTCAAAATAGAGTTTCTTTTACTTTAAATAGTTAACTATAATCTTATTCTCTTATACTAAATATCTTAAGTTACAAAACTAANCCCTAAATTTAAAACTCAAAGCATTCCCTTACCTTATAAATATATCATAGTCTTTACATCATTGAGCCCCAATCTTTTATTCTCAAATGAATTTCCAGATTCTTAATGCTTCGTAATATAGTTTCTTTTACTTTAAATAGTTAACTATAATCTTATTCTCTTATTTTAAATATCTTAAGTTACAAAATTAATTTTCATTACAAAAATATTTCTTCAAATCTACCATAATATTTAAATAGCTACAAGATATAGTTACCTGAATTAAATTTACTACATAAAATCATATTAATAATTTTTGAAAATAATTAAATAGAGGACATCTAATAGTTAATCTTTTTCTTCTCTCCCCCAAACTTAAATATTTCAATCTAAATAATACAGGTGGAAAGAAAAACTCTAAATATAAATCATACATTAACATTTTAGGCATTTTCATCATTCTGAAATTTTTGGAGTCCTCAAAATTTCTACTTCACCTAGTTTGTAACATTAGGAGCTTTCTACACATATAAATCATTAGAGAAATTGCTGGGTAATGAAATTTCGAAATAAGTACTGAAGTAAACATTAACAAACACAATATTTTACTAACACATCCACAATACTAAACAAAAGGTAATTAAAAAGCAAAAAATAAAAATCACATTACATTACAATTCATAAAATACTAACAACATCCATTATACTACACATGCAAACTTTAACGACCAAACTACATTTAAAAATTGTCTAATTACAACATAACAATAGAAATAAAAGTACAAACACACACAAACATTCATATCTATTACACAAGATTACAAAAATAAAAGTACAAGTACATCAATTACATTCAGATATCAAAATCCCAAACCATGTCTTCATCTCCTTGATGAACAGGTGGATTGAGATGATACTGAGTATATTGGGGGCACTCAGGAAAAGCAACATTAGTCTCACCTCTATAGTGTCGGGCCTAAGCTTTATAATAAGTTACCTCAAAATTTGAATGCCTCTGAAGGTACTCACTATCATAATCATGTCGACGTTCTAAACCTCAAATCCTTTCATTTCTTAATTCTATACTCTTTTGCTACAAGGTTAACTCAATCATCAAGTCAGTTAGGGTAGGGAACTAGAAGGTGGAAGGTCATAACTTATAGAGGGGACATCTCTACTAGTAGAAGGTTCTATCTTCTACTCCCAGTTCTCCATTTCTCATGGGATTCATAAGTCTTCAAATTAGCTTTACTAATGGATACTCCCAATTCTCCATTTTTCATGGGATTCATATGTCTTCAAATTAGCTTTACTAATGGGTTTCATAGGGTCAAGTTCTCCATTTCTCATGGGATTCATAAGTTCTTAAATTGGCCTTACTAATGGGTTTCATAGGGTAAGCCCATCCCTCATCATCTTTAGCTTCCACTTCAGAAAGTTGGGAAAGTTCATAAATAAGGCCAGGATGTCCCATACCTCCACTTGTTTCACTCCTTACCGTAGTCAATTTATTCTTAAGAATAATTCTCCCCACATTTATAATTTTGTTATTCTGAATACAGAAATTCAGAATAGCTTTATCTCTAGTTACCTCACTATGGTGATAAGTCGGTAACAGAGTAGAGAAAATAAAATAGTGCCACACTTTAGAGTTGGCATTCAGCATGGAAGCAGAAAAATTTACCCGTTCTCATTGCTTAATCTTCCACGTTTCTTTCCCATCAGTAAGAAAGTTGATCACATCATTCAGGGGGCCTTCCATACTACTGAAGGATTCATAATGGCAGTTATAAGAGTCTGGGACTTCGTAAAAGGTGTTAATGAGGGCGGCATTAAATTCAACGGGAAATTCCCTCACTTGAACGATTCCGTCTTCAGAATAGAATACGTTGGCATAGAATTCTTTCACAATATTNGAACTCTCTAAACACTACTGGAACCTCTCTAACATCTAGGACCTATAGAGTCTCTCTAATTTTTGGCCAAATTCTTCTTTTAAAGTTGTTGATGAGTTTTCCCAAGAGTTGCTTAAGCACCCCTCCAAAATTTGTCCTCATCCAATGCATAGTTGGACATAACCGCCGATCTCACCGTCGACGGCCTCGAGGGTGTCGTCGGTTAGCCTTCTAAATTATTAAATCTGGAGTCTCAGGAAAAGTCCGTCGTCAGCGCCGTTGGGCTCGCCGTCGGTGCCCTAGTTCAAATCTTCACATTTTGGTCATTTTCGCTCCAAATTCGCTCCTTTTTGTATCTTTTTGCTCCAATGACTCTAATTCATCATTCTTGAAACAAAACATCAAAAATAACTTTCTTTAAAGTGCAATATCATCAAAAATAAGATAAAATAGGAATAAAAATCTTAATATATTTTCCTTTGGTAAAATTCCCCCAAACTTAACTATTACTTGTCCTCAAGTAATTTTAGTACTATATAAAGGTTATGATAATTATAGTAAAGTTNGATCCTGCTTCAATTGTTCCAGTATGATCAAAGTTCTCCTTTATCCTCCAATCTTGGTGATCAAAAAGTTAGTTAAGATTTATCATTGCATTCAAAATACTCTGAAGTTCTCTTTCTACTTTTTTCATTTTCTTCTCTAAAGCTATTGAACTTCCAACTGTTTGTGGCATCAATGGTGTTGAAGCATGTGATGAATGATCTAAAATAATATCCAATGCTTCATTCCTATTCCCAATATAATTGTCATCAATAGGAATCATGGGCTCCAAAGCTAATAAAACTTTCTCCTAACTTTCATATAAAACTTGAGATTGACTACAAAGTAGGAAAATAGTGGAAGGATGCTCCAATCCATATATTCGCCCATTCATAATAATACCCATAAAAAATTTGAAAATAGTCGACCCCACATCAATGGGGTTTTCCATTTGAATGCAATAGTTTAAAATGAAACTTTCTCTTGTAACTCTACTAATCTTCATAGTAGGGAGTAATTTTTGCAGATATGAAGAAATGCCATTGTTTTGATATTCGATTAAGCAGTGAAGCAGAGAAACTAACGTATCCCTCATCTCTGATTTCCCAATTATCATTTTCATTCGTCAGAAAATTATATACATCTTGCATCATATCTCTCGTTAAGATAAAATTTATATAATGATAGATTGGAACATTTTCTATCATATAAAAATCATTAATTTGAGCCAGAGTAAATGGTACAACCTTACCTCAAATGAAGACGACTTCTTGGGTATTTCCATGTAAGTTAGCATAGAATTCCTTTACCACTGGTACAACAACTATAGCGGTAGTGTAGCACAAAACTTTTCAACCCCTCTGTACAATGATTTTATCAATATGTGAACTTGGATTATTCAATCCATGATTGAAAAAGCCTCACTCCTTGACAAGTCTCTTTTTTGTGATGACTTTGTCGTACAATCTCTGCGCTTCAAAAATGGTAAACTTTCTTCTATTAAAAATTCTATACCTTGAATTATTTTCTGGAATTGGAAGCCATGAAATTCTAAATTAGAAAGTCTGCCCAATTTGGTCTGCACATGTCGAAATCCCGCTAAAGTCTGCCCAATTTGGTCTGCACATGCAAAACTGCTTAGGACGACGTCGACGCTCCCGATGGCCCTGTCGGCGCCATGGTCATTAGGCAGGCGTTGTCGGCACCCATTTTGGCACCGTCTGCGCCAGAGGCCAAAATCATGTCTTTTATTTTTTTGTTCAATTTGATTCCAAATTTTCCTCCAATACCAATATTTTTCTTAATTTTTGATATATAAAATTGTTTAGGATTCAAAAATATTATTATTTTTTAATATATAGATACAATTATTAAACAAAATAGTAATATATAGATATATAGATTTATACATGGGTTGCCTCCCACAAAGCGCTTGGTTTAATGTTGTCAGCCTGACATACCATTGTTTAGTCAGAATGACTTAACATCAAAACTTCTTTAAATTGTGGTAATGTTTCAATTGATGCCCATTAACTTTAAATATCTTTCATGTTTTAAGATTTCTAATAACAACAGTTCCATAATAATAGACTTTAATCACTTTAAATGGTCCTAACCATCTGGATTTTAGTTTTTCTGGAAATAATCTCAATATTGTGTTATATAATAAAACTTCTTATCCAGGTTTGAGCTTCTTTTTAATAATCTTCTGATCATTCCATATTTTCATTTTATCTTTATAGATTTTTGCATTATCATATGCTTCATTTTTAATCTCCTCAATTTCATTGAGTTGCAATAATCTTTTCTCACCAGCATCTTTTTGATTAAAATTAAATTCCTTAAAAGCCCAAAATGCTTTATGCTCCAATTCTAATGGTAAGTTGCATGTTTTTCCAAAAATAATTTTATATAGGGACATTTCTATAGGAGTCTTTGACAACCACTTTATCTATGCTTAAGAATATAAGTATTTAACACTGCTGCTAAAAGATTTAATTCCTCAGCAACTGCACCAAAACTTAATAATAATTATAGATTTGATAAAGATGTNGTTTTTCAAGTGAGGATTACTTAACTGCATAGCCTTTAATGATTTTGAACATCACCTTTCTTTCCCTAATTTTGAAACTCAAAGCATTCCTTTACTTTATAAATATTTCATAGCTTTTACATCATTGAGCCCCAATCTTTTCTTCTCAAATGAATTTCTATATTCTTAATACTTCAAAATATAGTTTCCTTTACTTTAAAAAGTTAACTATAGTCTTATTCGATATTTCATAGCTTTTACATCATTGAGCCCCAATCTTTTCTTCTCAAATGAATTTCCAGATTTAATTCATAGCTTTTACATCATTGAGCCCCAATCTTTTCTTCTCAAATGAATTTCTAAGATTCTTTTTATAGTTTTTACATCATTGAGCCCCAATCTTTTCTTCTCAAATGAATTTCCAGATTCTTAATATAAAATATTGTTTCCTTTACTTTAAATAGTTAACTATAGTCTTATTCACTTATACTAACTATCTTAATCTACAAAATTAATTTTTATTACAAAAATATTCCTTTAAATCTATCATAATATTTAAATATCTTCAAAATATAGTTCTCTGAATTAAATTCAGTACATAAAATCATATTAATAATTTTTGAAAATATTTAAATTGAGAACATCTAATAGTTAATCTTTTTCTTCCTTCCCCCAAACTTTTCAATATTTTGCAATTAATTCTATAAAATGTAGCAGGAAGAAAAAGTAAAAATTAAATATACTTACTACTACAATATCCTATCAAATTCATATACATTCATAATCAGGATGGAATGCCAGCATAAGAAGTAAATCTAGCCTAAAACATGCATGCAATAATATTAAACTAATAGAAAGTATATTCATAGTAAAATTTCATTTTTCTTCCTACCCCCAAACTTGATTTTTACCATGTATAACAATTAGTCCAGAAAATATAAGTAAGAAGAAAAACAGTTTAGAAATTCTATCCGCCACAAATTTTTATCAAAAACATCTACAATTATTTATTAGGATTGAAAACATGTAGTATAAAGTAAATCTAAACTAAACATGCTAGAATGAAATTAACTAAACAAACTTCTAATTAGCATATCATGGATCAGCACTGGAATATAAAAATAGTCTTCAAATCTTATAAATTGCAACACAAACACACAAACAAGATAAATGAGGTCAATTCTTCCTCCATCTCATCGCATCTGACTAACTTACTTCCAATTTCTAACGGAATCTCTACACAAATATATTGGGTGCTTATAAATGATTTTATAGATTCTAATCCCAAAGATAAGATTATCCCTGATATATTGGTTCTCGAGCACCAACACCAATATCCTAATAATTAAGCACCTCTAGAAGTTATAAGGATAGTGTAAGATCATCCAAAAGTTACTCATTTAATAGGTTTGCGACTCCTATCAAATGAAAATAAAGTCCGAGAAAAGAAGTAACAAATATGAGATGGAACTATCGGTATAAAAATTTACAATGTCTTTTGTAAAACTCAAGTCCGGGTGAGACCCGGGTTGTAGTGGACTCGTCAATCCAACTACCACAAAAGAACATACAAGTCTAACAATAATAAGAAATTAATGAATCATCTCCCTCATGACACACAAAAAGAAAATCAAAACACTAACAATCCAAACATCTACCAAACATCAGGCAAATTGATCAATCCACACTAAAGCAACCACAATACAACACTAATAATCGTGACTCTTAAGCAAACTAAATCAAACCACACAGATAACTATGTGTTGCCTCCCATAAAGAGCTTGGTTTAACATTGCTAGCTCAACAAATGATTCCACCTGTATCAAAATTCCAATTAAGTAATCCTTGATCAATACCCCAATTTTTTTCTAGATCCAGGGATTCTTACAAAGTGAACAAATTAAAATTTTTCTTTCAGCTCTTCTTTTTCATATTAATTCATATCCTTGTTCCTTATATTTCTATCTAGATCCAATATTCTTCTAGTAATTTTCTCAATTTACATATTAATATCATCCTTGAAATTTATAAGAAGTCCTTATATGATACTTAATTATATCCTAAAATTTGGATCAGATTTTCTCTAGATAATTTAGATTCTAGATCAATATCTTTTATGTTACCCTTCTGTTTCAAATTATCTTCCAATTCTTCATGAATTTCTTCCATTGATCTTTCAATTTTCTTGTCCTTATCTCTCAACTCAGAGCTCTTTTGAAACAAATCCTCAAATTCTCTTCAAAATATCAGTTCAATAATTTTAAATTGCTCATAATTCATTTCCTTAGGATTTTTCTCAGATTCACTAAGTAAAATTTCTGGGGGTAACTGTTAATTACATTAATAATCGACCACAAAATCTGAATCTCATTCATTTTATTCGTATACCATGGAATATGCCATTCAGTGACTTTCAATAACTCTTTCATAGGAGATCTTTTACTGATTTCATCATTCAATTCAGGTTCATGTTGTGATTGAGTCGAANATGCCAGAATTGCAATCGCATCTGTATCATGAACACTGACTACATTTTTGGGATTTACCCTTATAGAGGGCCATTGAAATTTATTTTTAGTCATTTCTTTAATTAATGCATATGCTTCATCAAATGATTTTAACATTAATAATCCACCAGCGGCAGTGTCAACTATAAACCTAAGGGATTCTACTAACCCATTACATAACTAATCAGGCAGAGCATGGTGTGAACACTTTCTTAGGAGTTCTTTGAATCTTTCCTAAGCTTCGCATATTGATTGCCCTTTATACTGACAAAATGAGATAATATTGTTTCTAAGTTTAGTAGTCCTTGAAGGTGGAAAATACTTAGCTAGGAATTTCTGAGTTAACTCTTCCCAATTTTTAATAGAGTCGGGTGATAATGAGTATAACCACATTTTAGTCTTATCCCTTAATGAAAAATGAAAAATCCTTAGTCTAACAGCATCGACTGACATGCCGTTATAACGAAATGTAGCACAAAGTTTTAGAAAATTGGATAAGTGTAAATAGGGATCCTCCGAAGGACATCCCCCAAACTGATTATTCTGCACCAGTTGGATAATATCTGGATTTATTTCAAATGAGTCAACTTCCACGATAGTGGTTTGTATACTTGAGTGAATTTCATCTGTCGTAGGATTTATATAATCCTTCAAATATTTATGATGATTTTCTAAGCTATTATTTTGAATGTTTTCCATTTCCATTTCTAGTTCTTCAAGTCCTTTCTATTTTTTGATTTTTTTTCTTTTTTTTAACTCAGGATCATAAGGCACAAGTCCTATGGATCATTTATTTTGCATACATAACACAACAAATAATACATTAACAATTAAACGAATAAAATAAAAGATATATTCAACACAACAAAACATTTTTACAAACACCTTGTTTATGACATTAAGTTTTTTCATAATACTTTTTTATAAAAGAAAAACATTTTTCAGACAAAAATAGTTTTTTACGACACTTCAATTTTCAAAGTGTAAGCCTAATTACTTCAACTAAAATTCTTATAAAGTTCTTACCGAAGCCTCCCCGGCAACGACACCAAAAAATTGATGCGACTTTTTTATATGCTTAATTTTATATATTCAATATAGTCACAATGATATAAACACAAGTACACGTATCGCTCAAGTAATATAGGACTTTCTGATTAAGCTCCAATTATCAATCCCATGAGGAAGCGAGAAAAGATGTCTTTAGTAAAATTCCAGTGTACTACTAATAGTCCCTAGTTTGGAATGTCGATTAAAATGGTGTTTTATCTAGCAACTACTCCTAAATGTAAATTTTCAATATAAGGATGGTAACTATTTCTAAATATAAATATTAAATTCTAAAGATAACCCTTTTTGGATGAATTGGTTTGAAGATTTTTAAGATTTTCAAAACTACTATTCTTATGTAGTGAGTTGGATAATGTAAAGGAATGAGATACATTAAATATTGTATGTGCCAAATAGGAGAAATTTTAATTCTCTACCCTGATTCAGTGTTATAGAAAATCATTGGCTAATCTTAGGTTTAGTCCCTAAATTTATGTCTAGGCTAGGAGGATATTGGCTCCCACTCCAGAGCTCCCACTTCCCTTCCCGAGATGGCTTACTCTCGCTTTAGTTCTTTAAACACTAAGACCGAATTGGGAATTTTAGTCTGTCACCTTAAAATCTCCAATTCTACGCCCATCAAAGTATATTTCCCTATTTATTTGCATACAACCCCCATGAACTTCACCATCCATGGAATTTGAATGTGGTTCCACTTTGTTGAGAATTACACCGCCCTCTCGGGTCTTAATGCAATAATAATGAATTTTAACACTACAACAGACCTTTATTGTAATGTAAATGAAATACAAGTAAAAACCATCACATTTATAATTAAAACTTCTTTAAGCATGCATCCCGAAATCCAAAATATGAATCCTACTCATTGTAAAAGAAAAGTAAAAGGAAAATAATGGCATAATTCTATCATGCCACTATTTCTTAAGAAAAAGAAAGAGTAAGAGAAATACATCACAAAGCATGAAGAAAACAAAACGAAAAAGTTCATTACATCAAAACAAATTCACTAGATAAGTGTTTACAAAATCATAAGATAATGAATAACACAATACTTATCTTTTTCCCCTTGAAAGAAAGATGAAAATCTCTCCCACAAAGTCTCCCACTGATCCATGCAATGTTAGAACATTCCCTTACATATTCTCTCGAAATCCCCTCACCAATCTCTCCAAAAAAGATAGGAAATCTGCATTTCTACTTCTATTTTAAGATCACTAAACATTCTCCACATTTTCTCACTCACACACACACGCATGCCCATCAGAGGTGCCAAGCCCTCTTTATTAAAGAGACACAAATTCCGTCCTTTTTTCCAAGATACAAATCTATTCATCCAAAAGACATGTCTCTTCATTCAAGAGCCTTATCCAAGTGTTTAGATTCATTGAATTGCTTCATGGGGTGTTTGAATCACTTGGTAGCCTTCAAGAACATCAAAAACCACAAAAAATCGATCCATGATCGTCACGGGAGCCGTCGGCTCCATTTTGGGCGATGTCAGCGTCATTTTCTTGTCATTTTTCTGCTCTTCAGTGCTTCTGATGCCTGCTTTAGCGCTACCGGCGCCCACCCTGCGTAGCTCCACCATTTTGCTTGTTTTAGCTCTATTTCACCCCGTTTCAGTTGCGTTGTGTTCTTAATAGATAGACCTACAAAATAAATATAAAACCAACCTTTATTTAAAGTATAATTTCATTCAAAAATCTGTGAGAAGTGTAAAAGAGATTAAGCATAGAAAGACATATCGAAATATGTCAGGACAAAATTTTCTTTCTTGCTAATTTTTCTCCAAATTACATTATTTTTGTTTCTTTTTCTCCAAAACTCCATTTTGTGTACCTAAAACCAAAAAATATATGAAATACCTTCCTTTAAAGTGCATTATTTTTGAAAATCACCAAATATAGGCATTAAAAGCATATGAAAAATTACACATTTTTTAGGTGTATCANACTTTCTATTATTCTACATACAAAAATTTAGAATAGCTTTATCTCTAGTTACCTCACTATGGTGATAAGTCAGTAACAGAGTAGAGGAAATAAAATAGCGCCATGCTTTAGAGGTGGCATTTAACATGGAAGCAAAAAAAATTACCCGTTCTTGTTGCTTAATCTTCCACGTTCCTTTCCCATCAGTGAGAAAGTTAATCACATCATTCAGGGGGCCTTCCATTGTACTGAAGGATTCATAATGGCAGCTATAAGAGTCTGGGACTTCGTAAAAGGTGTTAATGCGGGCGACATTGAATTCAACAGGAAATCCCCGCACTTGAACGATTCCATCTTCAGAATAGAACACGTTGGCATAGAATTTTTTCACAATATTTGCAGCAGCTTTATTGTTGGTGTAACAGAAGTTTTCCCAACTCCGCTCGGGAATAAGTTGTTAAATTTCTTCACCCGGACTCTAAAAAACTCAATCATGTATACATTTCTTCACTTCAAATACTGAAGTAAACCTTGATTGAGCATTCGCATTGACGAAGCGAGACTCGTCAAATTCAAGTCATCTCTTTTGTCGTGGAGCCATTTCAATCTAATCACAATTATAGAAACATTCCAAAATATACTTCAAATATGCAAATAATGACTTCCAAAAGTAATTCTAAGAGTTCAACACTAAGTTCCATGAATTTCTTCCCAATATTTTCTTGACATTCTCAAATTTTCTATTCATCTGTTGTAGGATTTGCATCATCTCGTAGGGGTCTAGGTTGGTGTTCATTTTCTATTCCTTGATTGTTNATAAAGTTCTCTATGGTGACTCGAGAGGGAGGCGACTTAAATCTCACTTCAAATCCTTCCCCACTTTTCTGAACCTAGCTGCCTCAGGATTAACATGGTTAAGCTCTCTAATACCTTTTAATATCCTTTTATTGAATGACTTTTGGATTAACCAATCCTCTTCTAGCTCAGCTTTAGTAAAAACAAGACAACTATCCATATTATCTTCCCCAAGTTTATCAAAACCCCTATTATTAACTAGTTCTAAAGAACACAGAGATTTAACCTAAATCAAAGGCAAATCATCCTTATTCAAATAAGAGTTAAAACCAGTAGAAGAAACAACATTTCCCTACACCTCAAATTACCTTTATCAACGTTTTCCATCACATTATCCTCAGAAGTATCCCCATTAATCAAATAAGTATTTTCATCATCCTTACCTGTCTCAACAACAGCAAGACAAGTACACTCATCTCCCATAATACCAATATCAACAACACCTTTACTTCATTAGCACCCAAATCAACTGAAATATTTCCCTTCTCCAAATTCTTTCCAATAAATTGATTGTGATTCAAAGATTCTAATTCAGGATGAGAAATATAACAACTAATCAAATCATGACCAAACATTCTACACTTCTCGCAATATTGAGGCACATACTCCATTTCTACACTCTGTCAATAACTAAAATTATTATCCACAATCCAAACTGAATCACAAAAAGGCAAAGTAACATCCCTTTCAACCATAACACGCGCAATTGAAGTCTTTGATAAATTAAAAGTGACTTGAAAAATCTTCATGCGAGTTCCAAAAATAGCTCCCAAATAATAAAGCACTTTCATGTTAA
>JXCR01044534.1:54929-67393 GCA_002079205.1 Phalaenopsis hybrid cultivar
AGAGACACTACGCGTCAAACAAATCAACAAAAGAAAGATCAAATCACACAGTGGAGAGACCCCCATGAAATCGTACTTCAAGAAATCTCCAAGAAGCCATCATAGAGTTGAATTCTAATATGGTGATAAACGCTGCTAAAATCAATTTTAGAAAAATGATGTATGTAACATTCTTGCATTCAACTCTTTTGGTTTAAGTGTTAGATATATAAATACATAAGAATTGGGGGGTATGTAGTTAAATGCCCCTAAAAACCTTATGGAGGCATTTGTATACATATCACATAATTCATAAATACAGCATCACATTATCACTAACTTATTAATAGTAAATACACATTTTCATGCATAATTTTTTAATACTAAAATATTGTAAATGTAAATATCAGAGTTTATGCCTTAGATATATAAATACATAAAAATTGAGTGATGTTTATTTAAATTTCCCACAAAATTTTTTAATTCACGGAATGAAACTAGGCCAATTGAAAGCCAAATTATTTGGTTGCTTATTTATTTGCTTATTATTGCTCGGTAGCACTCCTCGTTCACTTATCCCCGTTATTCTTATTTATGGAAATAAAATAAGATTTACATACATACCACTTAATTCCGGAAAAAATTTGCGTACGTCAAGGGGTACGCATCTCCGCGTACATAATAATGTACACGGGAGTTACATGGGAGTTACAAGCGTGTACACGAGAGTTACATAGGAGTTACAAGCATGTATAATTGTTATAGCGGGGTTACACGGGATTTACACAGGAGGTTACACGCGAGTTACACGGGAGGTACAACAAGTTATAACCCCCTTGTAACTCTCATGTAACTCCCATGTACACTATTATATACGCAGAGATGCGTACCCCTTGACGTACGCAAATTTTTTCCCTTAATTCCTATGTATTTACATATCTAACACCAAAACTTCAAATTTCACATATATGCCATCTTCCGTATGGATGACATTTACTTCACTTCTTTAAAGTTATAATAGTAATATTTTGGATTTGATATGAAAGATTTGGATGGTATAAATGTTAAAAGTCAAATTTAGGTATTTGATATATAAATACATAAGAATTGGTCCATATTTACGTAAATGCTAGGTCGCTTCCAATGAATTGTATTTTTCTATTATTATTAGAATTATATTTTATTATTTTGGTCCATATTTATATTCATATGATTTGGATGATAATATTTTNCACATTAACTTTGTCACAAAAATTAAAAATTAACCAAGTACAATATAACAATAAAAATGAAAGTACAAACACACAAATATCCATTTCTATTACAAAAGATTACAAAAATAAAAGTATAAGTACAAGTACAACAATTACTATCAGATATCAAAATCCCAAACTATGTCTTTGTCTCCTTGATCAGCAGGTGGATTCGGTTGATACTTTGTATATCAGGGGCACTCAGGGAAAGTAACATCAGACTCACCTCTATAGTGT
Organism: Phalaenopsis hybrid cultivar; assembly: GCA_002079205.1. Lineage (NCBI taxonomy): Eukaryota > Viridiplantae > Streptophyta > Magnoliopsida > Asparagales > Orchidaceae > Phalaenopsis > Phalaenopsis hybrid cultivar. The sequence goes on from JXCR01044534.1 coordinate 56,399, forward strand.
TGGGCCTGAGTTTTGTAGTAAGCTATCTCAAAATTTCAATGCCTCTGAAGGTACTCACTATCATAATAATGTCGACGTTCTAAACCTGCTATCCTTTCATTTATTAATTCTATACTCTTTCGCTGCAAGGTCAACTCATTCATCAAATCAGTCAGAGTAGGGNGCTCACCGTCGGCACCCTAATTCAAATCTTCACATTTTGGTCCTTTTCGCTCCAAACTCACTCCTTTTTGCAACTTTTTTGCTCTAATGACCCTAATTTATCATTCCTGCAATAAAACATTAAAAAAACTTTTCTTTAAAGTGCAATATCATCAAAAATAGTATAAAATAGGTATGAAAATCTCAACATATTTTCCTTTNACCAAACTTTGATCTTAAATGGGCTTGTAATGTTTGAAAGATGTTTTAATTTTAAATGATGTTTACTTTTCTAATCCTTATTTAAATGAAAATTTGTTTAGCCTAAGCCACTACTAAGCCCTTAAGACCTAGGTGAGTGTCTTAATTAGTTTTGAAAAGGTTAGGCTTTAATTTAAATGAAACTTGATTTAGCCTAAGTCACTACTAAGCCGAAGACCTAGGTGAGTGTCTTAATTAGTTTTGAAAAGGTTAAGCTTTAGGTGATCCATGATTCATGATTTGAATTTTATCAAAATAGGTGTATTGAATTGATTAATTATTGACTTCAAAAGTCTTACCCCTAAGTCCTTGGTTCATTTTATTTTAATAAACTTCACAAATTTTAATAATTTAGAAATTTATTAACTTATTTTTTATATTAAGAAATTGAGGTTAGTTTCTACCAATTAACCCCTTGTGTTTCAAACGTCCAAATTAAGATCAGGGGTTACCCATTCCCATCCTTAAATTATGCATAAAAGTTAATTAAGACTAATTTTCCAAAATTACACATTTGCCAATAAGGCTCTGACACTTCAAAATTTGTCAAATTCAATTAAAATGACTTTAAAATTCCTATCCTATCTCATTCATGGGTCAATTAAGACATCAGAGGAGAAAATGTGATTTTTCAAAATTTAATTTAATTTATATATATAGTTTTATTCAAAAATAGAATTTTTTAAAGAAAATTCCTAACTTGACCAAGGTAAATCTTAATTCCTTGAAATTTTTACTGGAGGTAGACTTAGACTAGAGAAGCCTTTGGACCAAATTTCATGATTTTTTAGATTTTATTTGAATTATAAAAATTATTTTAATTTTTGGGGTATTTATTAGAAATAAAATATTTTAAAAAGGAAAAATAAAGTTTTGTATTTTTGAAAAGTCTCCCTGAGGTCATAGAACTTAGAGAAGAAGATTTTATATTTTGCTAAATTTAATTTGATTTAATGGAATTATTCTAAATGAAAACCCATTTTTAGCCATTGAAAATCATTTTAAGATATAAAATTCAATATCTTTATTTAAAAAACCAAAAAAAAATACTATAATTGTTCCTAAGTGATTAGGAAGCAATTTTGAAAATTTCCATGAGTTTTATTATTTTTGTGATTTTTAACTATTTAAATTTTAAAAATAGGCTAAAAATCAAGTTTTTATTTTTAACATTATTTTATTTTTAGAAAATACCCCTAATCACAGAGAACTCAAAAAATAAGTTTTGATAAATTTTTTTGTTATATTTTGATTTTTTAAAAATCATTTAAATGCCAAAAATATTTTGAATTTTTTATGATGGGTTCTTTGGATCATAGGTAACAATAGAGATCAAAAATCAAGTCATTTAAATGTTCATATCTTTCAAAATTAATTTTCTTAATAATTTAGAGTTTATAAAAATTAGGTGCATTTTAAATGACTTGGCTTATGAAAAAATTTTCTAAGGGTTCTCTAGTCATAGTAAACCTTCCAAAATTTTCTTGGATTTTTCTAAGCAACATGCTAATTTTCATGATTAATTTAAGTAAATAATGCACATAAACTTAAAAAATGTGATTCTCTGTCTAGGAACCTCCTCTGACTTTGGAAAAATCAGCAAATGTTCTCCTTAACAGAGGCTACATCATGCCAAAAATTCAAGCTATGGTGATAAGTCTACATGCATGGAGAATCAAAAGATTTAAATAAGTATTTAATTAATTAAAAATAAAATATGCATCACATGGACTTGAAATTATTACCACATTATTTTCTTCTATTCACTGAGCAAGTGAGTATTTTTATTTTATTTTTATGATTTTTATACACAAAGTTATGTATTTTTGATGTTAATGGAGTTTAAATAAATAGAAAAAGCCCTATTTTTCTACTTATCCACGCGGCGCCCCATCAACCTACGACGACTACGAAGCTCCACGCCAGTAGCCACGTGTCTTATTTTTTGTGTAAAGCTGCACTGTCTGGCTTCATCTTTGCCGTTCATTCGATACACTCTTGATCAAACGGTTCCCCGTCATCGTCCCCTATAGAGTGATCCTGTCACCGTCCACACTAAAACTCTAAGATCTAAACCTAGACTCAACCAAATTGCTTCTGGTTTGATCACATGGACTCGTCTAAGTGAGGCAAACACATCCATACGGCAATCATGCAATTAAATTAAGCCTAATCAACTAGAGAATCAAAATAGGCTCGAGAGGGAGAGAAGTTTTATACCTTTGATCTGAGAAGTGAAGCTTCAATCAAAGGGTCTTGGCATGTTTGTTGGGGTCCAAAGAGGCTAGGGATTAAACTTTATGCTGTGGTGTGACGACTAGATATGATTTTGATCACGGCCGGATGTGGGTGTTAGTCTAGAGCTATGGTAAAGGCTCTGTGGGAGGGTAATTTGATGGGGCTTTTGCTTCTTTCACTGTTGTGAAGGTTTGAGTATAGTTAATTTGAGTTTGGTGGAGTGTGGAGGTGTAATGAGTTCTGTCTTAGTTTTGGGCAGAGGTTTGAGCTCAAAATTAAACTTCCACAGTGGAATTCAGTGGGGGAGGAGGGTTGGATTGCACTAAGGGGATTTCAGAGAAGCTCTGTGAGAAGTGACTGCGACTTTATATATGCTTTAAAATATAAGATAAATATGGATGTAATAAATATTCAATAATTATAAAGTCACACTTATCAAAGCAAGTATATGTATCGCTCAAGTAATATAGGGCTCTAATGGAGTCCTAGATATCAATCCTACAGGGAGTGCTTTAGAACTGCGAACTAAGATTTTAGAAAAGCAATACTTTAATCACAACAACAAAGTTCAATCCTTATCTGTCACTAATAGACAATTGAAAAAATAGGTAAATTTAATAACTATTAAATAACTAATGATACTAAGGAGGGTCTAGTTGTGATATTTAATATCTAAGAAAGCATCCTTCTCCTTGCCAAGAAATTATAATGAATGGATAAAGTGAATTAGCTCAATTTATATTGTGTCAAATAGATGCGTTCCTATTTTTTACCCTTTGGTCCAGGCATAAAGAACATTGACTAATCCTATGCTTGTTTACTGAATCTACGGNTTTTTAAACTGTGCTTTCTAATTCCGAATCGTAGGGTATAAGATTTTCAGGTCCAAATTTACGCATACAATTTCAAATCAATACATAGTAAAACAGTTAACTAAATTTGATAATAAGTTACATTTCAAGTAAAAATTTTTAATAATCCTAATTTGTCCGTTACTCTAATTATGATTCTTGTTTACTCCCCGACAACGACGCCAAAAACTTGACAGCGACTTTATTTATGCCTAAAAATATAGGTATTTAATACTGCTGTTAAAAGATTTAATTCCTCAGCAATTGCACCAAAACTTAATAACAGTTATAGATTCAATAAAGATGTATAAATAAAATACTCAATAATTATAAAATCACACTTATCAACGCAAGTATACGTATCGCTCAAATAATATAGGGTTGTAATGGAGTCCTAGATATCGATCCTACAGGGAGTAATATTAGAACTACAAACTAAGCTTTTAGAAAAGAAATACTTTAATCGCAAAAATGGAATTCAATTTGCTTATGTGTCACTAATAGATAATTAAAATAAATATGTAATTTTAATAACTATTAAATAACTAAATATACTAATGAAGGTTCTAATGTGATATTCAATATGTAAGAAAGCATCATTCTCCTTGTCAAGAAATTATAGTGGATGGATAAAGTGTATCGGTTCAAATTGTATTGTGCCAAATAGGAGCATACCTATTCTTCACCCTTTGGTCCAGGCATAAAGAACATTGACTAATCCTATGCTTGTTTACTGAATCTGTGGCTCTTTGGTCCAGGCATAAAGAACATTGACTAATCCTATGCTTGTTTACTGAATCTGCGGCTAGACTGTAAGAGGATACCGGCTCTCACTTCGGAGCTCCCACGTTCCCCTCACCTAAGGGCTAACATCTCCAAAGATACCGACTCTCACTTCGGAGCTCCCATGTTCCCCTCACCTGAGGGCTAACATCTCCGCTTTATACCGGCTCTCACTTCGGAGCTCCCACGTTCCCCTCACCTGAGGGCTAACATCTACACATCTTGTTCCCCTCGCTTGAGGGCTAACATCTACACTTCAACATCTTTGGTCCAGTTATAAAGAACATTGACTAATCCTATGCTTGTTTACTGAATCCGTGGCTAGGCTGGGAGGATACTGGCTCTCACTTCGGAGCTCCCACGTTCCCCTTGCCTGAGGGCTAACATCTACACTTCAACACCCCGGATCTCACTTCGGAGCTCCCATGTTCCCCTCGCCTGAGGGCTAACATCTACACTTCAGCACCCATGATAGGATTGAATTGGGGATTTTAGTCTATCACTCTAAAATCTCCAATTCTAAGCCCGATAATTTTATTTCCCTATTTCAATTGAGGATTTTAGTCTGTCACTCTAAAATCTCCAATTCTACGCCCGATAATTTTATTTCCTAGGCTGGGAGGATACCGACTCTCACTTTGGAGCTTTCACGTTCCCCTCACTTGAGGGCTAACATCTACACATCAGCACCCAAACGATAGGACCGAATTAGTGATTTTATTTTGTCACTCTAAAATCCCCAATTCTACGCCCGATAATTTTATTTCCCTAATTATTTGCACCCAACTTTCAAAGGCTTTGACCTCCCTGAATCTTGGATGTTACACTCTTTTGTTATAAAACTCAACATATTTTAACAAATCAATTGACCATATTGAAAGTAAATTGAGATCAAAGTGAAAAAGATCATCATAATTTCTTTAACATTTTCATGGTTCAACCAATTTAAATCACCATTTCACAAATCTCAAGACAAGGAGAAAAAGAGAGAAAACTACTCAGATCCCATGGGGAAAACATGACAAAACTCAGAATTCATATATAAAATTAAAGTCATACAAACTAGAACAATAAATAAACTTATCTCAAATTTTGCCCAAAGCAAACTCCTTGAAGTTACTCTGAATCTGTTCCTTTCTTTACAACACACAGAATTCCTCTTCGAAGCGGCAAGGAGGAAGAAATCTCTCACTTTCCCTCCACTCTTACAATCTCTCGAAGAATTTCTCATAATTTAGACTATCTACACTTTTACCGCACTTCAATTTTAAGCCTCTCTCTCTTCTATTTTTGGCTAGTTTTCTCTTTAAAGATGTGGATGAGTTTTCCCAAGAGTTGCCTAAGCACCCCTCCAAAATTTGTCCTCATCCAATGCATAGTTGGACATAACCACTGAGCTCGTCGTCGGCGGCCTTGAGGGTGTCATCGGCGGGCCTTCTAAGTGAATTAATTCTGGAGTCTCAGGAAAAGTCCGCCGTTGGGTCCGTTGGGCTCGCCGTCGGCTTTCTAGTTCAAATCTTCACATTTTGATCCTTTTTGCTCCAAATCCACTCCTTTTTGACCCTAATTCATCATTCCTGCAACAAAACATAAAAAATACCTTTCTTTAAAGTACAATATCATCAAAAATAGTATAATATAGGTATGAAAATCTCAACATATTATCCTTTGGTCAGTCTTATAATCTGTTATGTATGCCTATAATGCAGTATTTAATCTAGCAGACCAATCCAATTTATAGGGATTTTTGACTTTATCTAAAATTCATTTTATTTCACGATTTGATATTTATGCTAGATTGCTGGTCTAAGGATGATAAGCAGTAGAGAATCTACGCATAATATCATATTTTTAAATCAACTTCTCGATTCTCTTATTCCTAAAATGAGATACTCCATTAGTAATAATTACTTTTGACATTCCATATCATGTAAAATATTTTTATTTAAAAACTTAGAAACACTTCGAGCATCACATTTAGGTACAACAACAGCTTCAATCTATTCAAACATATAATCAACAAGAAGTAATATATATAAGTTTCCAAATGAAGGCATAAATGGTCCCATATAATCTAATCCCCATACAAAAAATATTTCAACTTCTAATGTGTAATTTAGAGACATTTCATTTCTTCTAAAAATATTTTCTACTCGATGACATCGATCACATGTTTTAATATATTCATTAACATCTCTAAAAAGAGTAGGACAATAAAAACCAGCTTGCAAAATTTTATATGCAGTTTTATTTGTTTTAAAATTTCATCCAAATTCAGAATCATGACATCTTTCAATTATTTGTTGAGTTTCTTCATAAGGCACACACATTCTAATAATTAAATGTTTACATTATTTATATAAATACAGGTCATCCCAAAAATTGAATTTTGAATCATATATAAATTTCTTTAATTGTTGATTCTTAATATTTGGTGGTAAAATATCACATATAATATAATTTACTATATCGGCATACCACGGAGTATTTATTTCATCAATTTTATATAAATGTTCATCAGAAAAATTTTCTAAAATTTCATTTGCAAGATTAGTTAATATTTCTTTTTCTAGTCTAGACAAATGATTAGCTATTTGATTATCATTTCCCTTTCTATCAACTACCATAAAATTGAACTCTTGTAATAAAAGTATCCATCTAATTAATCTTGGTTTAGCATCCTTCTTTTATATAAAGTATTTGATAGCAGAATGATCTGTATGCACTATACATTTGGTTCCAATCAAGTAAGCTCTAAATTTATCAAAGCCATAAACAATAACTAATAACTCTCTTTCATTAGTAGTGTAATTAATTTGAGAATCATTTAGAGTTTTACTAGCATAATATATTACTTTAAAAACTTTGTTGCGCCTTTGTCCTAAAATAGCTCCAATAGTATAATCACTAGCATCACACATTATTTCAAATGGTTTCTCCCAATCAGTTGGGACTATTATAGGTGTAGTGATTAATTTTTCTTTCAATAATTCAAATGATTTTGTACATTCCTCATTAAAATCAAATTTTGTATCTTTTTCTAAAAGTTGGCATAATGGCTTAGTTTTTTTTGAAAATTTTTTATGTAACGCCTGTAGAAATAAGCATATCCTAGAAAACTTCTTACCCCTTTAACAATAGTCAGTGGTGGTAATTTTTCAAAAAACTTGATTTTTTGCAGGATCTACTTCCATGCCATTTTCAAAAATTTTATGCCAAAGTACAGTTCCTCCTGCAACCATAAATTGACATTTTTCTTGATTAAATACTTGGTTGATTTTTTCACATAATTCTAGAAATTTTTCAAAATTTTGTAAACATAATTCAAATGAAATCCCGAATATAGAGAAATAATCCATAAATACTTCCATTCCATGTTCAATCAAATTACTAAATATTGATGTCATACATCTTTGAAATGTCGCAGGTGCATTGCATAATCCAAAAGACATTCTACAAAAAACAAATGTTCCATAAGGGTTTGTAAATGTTGTCTTTTCTTGATCCTCAGGAGCAATTGGAATTTGATGATAACCGGTATATCCATCTAAAAAACAGTAATATTTGTTTCCAGCCAATCTATCCAACATTGGGTCTAGAAAGGGTAAAGGGAAGTGATATTTCGTGGTGGCCATTTTTAATTTTCTATAGTCTATACAAATTCGCCAACCAGTAACTTTTCTTATTGGAATTAATTCATTTTTCTCATTTACTTCAACGATCACTCCTCCTTTCTTTGCAACACAGTGAATTGGACTCACCTAAGCATTGTCTGAAATAAGACATATAATTCCATCATCTAACCATTTTAAGATTTCCTTTTTAACTTCTTTCAATATTGGGTTTAATTTACTCTGAGGATCAGCTTTATGTTCGTATTGTTCATATAATAGAATTCTGTGCATACAAATCAAAGGACTAATTCTTTTAATATCTACTAAAGTCCATTCAAAAGCCTTTTTATATCTTTTCAACATTTCTATTAATTTTTATTCTTGAATTTCAGCTAATTCAGTAGATACAATAACAAACAATGTAGATGAATCTCCTAAAAACACATATTTTATATGGCTAAGTAATACTTTCAGTTCAAGTTTAGGTGGTTTAATACTTGAAAAAATATGATTTTTATTATCATTTTCCAACAAATCTAAAGTTTCAAATTTTTCCTAAATATAATCTAAATCTTCTTCTTTTATTTCATTCTCATTCTCACTAAATACTTCTTACCTTAATTTTTCTTCACTCTTTCTTAATTTGCTCATTACTTAGATAATAAATAACTTCCATCCTAAAACATTTATTGTCGTTTTCTATTGCAGGATATTTCATAGCTTTTGCAATATTAAATGTTACTTCTTGATCATTAACCTCTTATTAATTCACCTTTTTGCAAATCTACCATAACTCTCCCAATTGCAAGAAATGGTCTCCCTAAAATAATAGGAATCTCCTTATCTTCCTCCATATCTATACTATAAAGTCTACAGGGAAAATAAAGTTATCCACTTTTACTAATACATCTTCAATAACTCTTTTAGGATAGGTTATTGATCGATCAACTAACTGAAGAGTTACAGTAGTAGGTGAAATCTCTCTTAAATCTAAACATTTAAAAATCGACAGAGGCATAAGATTGATAATTGCTCCTAAATCACATAAGGCTTTTCCAAAAAACTTTTCATCAATTGCTCAAGGTATACTAAAACTACCAGGATCTTTTAACTTTTTAGAAGCTTTTTCTGAATAATAGTGCTACACTCTTCACTAAGTGCAACGGTCTCATGATCTGCAAACTTCCCTTTTCTTGTTTAGTATTTCTTTCATAAATTTCAAATAACTTGATATTTGTTCCAAAGACTCAATAAAAGGAATGTTTATCATTAACTTTTTAAGGATTTCCAAAAATTTTGTAAATTGTTTGTCTTTATTCTTCTGCTTTAGTTGTTGAGGAAACAGAGATAATGGTTTTTCTAAGGGAACTTGTGTTTGTTTATTTTTATTATGGTCACTTTCCATCTCTTCCTTATGCCATCAACTTCAGTTTCTCTTTGGATTCTTATTTCAACTTCTTTTCCACCTCATAATTGAATAGCTTCAATTTGCTCCTTATTTTTATCTTTTGGGTTAACTTCCACAGTACTAAGTGCAGTAGCAATATGTTCTAATTGATTTTTAATATTTCTAATAGTAGCCCCTTGATTTTGTATTTGATTTCTCATATTCAACATTACTTCTTCCATCGTCAACTTCTCTTCCTTAACTTGTGGGTTAGGGTTAGAGTTAAATCCAGGAGGATAATAAGGTCGATAATTAATATTTCCTTGATTATTTAAATTTTCTAAGGGGTTCTGACGGTGACTTTATATATGCTTAAAAATACAAGAATTTGATACTGTTGCTAGAAGATTTAAGTCCCCAGCAACGGTGCCAAAAACTTGACAATGGTTATAGATTTGATAAAAATGTGTATAAAATATTCAATAATTGTAAAGTCACACTTATCAATGCAAGTATACATATCGCTCAAGTAATATAAGGCTCTAATGGAGTCCTGGATAATGATCCCACAGGGAAGAATACTAGAGGCTATGAACTAAGATTTCAAAAATCAATACTTAATCACAACAATACAGTTCAAATTTCTTATTTTTCACTAATAGGAAATTGAAATAAATATGTAATTTTAACAAACTCTTAATTAACTAATTCTACTAATAAATTTTCTAATGTGAAGTTCAAATATAAGAAAGCATCATTCTCGCTTGTCAAGAAATTAAAGTGAATTAGTTTAAATTATATTGTGCCAAATAGGAGCATACCTATTCTTTACCCTTTGGTCTAGGCATAAAGAACATTGACTAGTCCTATGCTTGGTTACTGATTCTGTGGCTAGGCTGGGAGGATACCGGCTCTCATTTCGGAGCTCCCACGTTCCCCTCGCCTGAGGGCTAACATCTACACTTCAGCACCCAAATGATATGACCAAATTGAGGATTTTAGTCAGTCGCTCTAAAATCTTCAATTTTACGCCCGATATTTTTATTTTCCTATTTATTTTCACCCAAATTTCAAGGACTTTGACCTCCCTAAATCATGGATGTAATCTTCACTTTAGTTGTAAAAATTAACATATTTTAATAAATCAATTGGTCAGATTGAAAGTAAATTAAGATCGAAGTGAAAAGATCATCACAACTTCTTTAACATTCTCATGGCACAACCAATTTGAATCACCATTTCACAAAATCTCAAGATAAGGAGAAAGACAGAGAAAACTACTCAGAACTCATGGAGAAGATATGACAAAAATTAGAACTTATATATAAAAGCAAAGTCATACAAACTTCAATAAGTAAATGCCACTTATATCTAATTCCTCCACAAGCAAACTCCTTGAAGTTCCTCTGAATCTCTTCCTTTCTTTACAGCACACAAAATTCTTCTTCGAAGTGGCAAGGAAGAAGAAATCTCTCACTTTCCCTCCACTCTTACAATCTCTCAAAGAATTCCTCACAATACTAACCCTAAATTAAAATCTCTACACTATACAAACAACAAAAACATAGCGGACACCACCACGTGGCTCCTCTTTTTTTGGCTCAAATGTTTCATAAAGTTATAGAAGAGTTTTCAAAGAGTTTCCTAAGCGTCCCTTCAAAAATCATCCACATTCAATGCACTTGTTAAGAGAACCGCCGTTCTCGCCATCGGCGGCCTT
>JXCR01044534.1:67408-84152 GCA_002079205.1 Phalaenopsis hybrid cultivar
GTTCTCGCCATCGGCGGCCTTCTAGAATATTTGATTCCAGACTCTCGGGAAAACCACCCATCGGCACCGTTGGGCTCGCCGTCGGAGCCCTAGTTCAAATCTTCATATTTTGGTCCTTTTTGTTCCAAATTTGCTCCTTTTTGCATTATTTTTCTCCAATGACCATAATTCAACATACCTGCAACATAACATAAAAAATACCCTTCTTTAAAGTGCAATATCATCAATATTAGTATAAATTAGGTATGAAAATCTCAACATATTTTTCTTTGGTCGGGTTTATTGAATTGTTATACTTATTCCAACTAAAATTAGGGTGATTTTTCCATCTAGGGTTGTAATAGTTAGAATAAGGATTGTTATTTCAATTATATGTAGCATTTAAGGTTTCATAAGATGATTGAGTTTCAATTATCTACCCTAGCAAATTTTCCTCTAATTCTGGTGGCATTTGAGAATAACTCACTCCAATTTGATCAATATTTTTTGATATAGCATAAATTTGAGATGCTAAAATAGACATTGCATCAGAGTCATGAATACTGGCTACTCTCTTTGGATTTACTCGTGCAGAGGGCCATTGAAAATTATTAGTAGTTATTTCTTCTATTAAAGAGTATGCTTCTTTAAATAGTTTTGACATTAGTGATCCACCTGTAGCAGCATCTATAATAGATCTAAGTGATCCTACTATTCCATTGTAAGAAGTTTGAATTATTATCCAATCTGGTAAAACATGGTGTGGACATTTTCTATGGAGATCCTTAAATCTTTCCCAAGCTTCATATACTGATTCCCCTTCAAACTGACAAAAAGATGTAATATTGTTTCTAAGCTTAGTGGTTTTCGAGAGTGAAAAATATTTAGCTAAGAATTTTTGTGATAGTTCTCCGCAAGTTCTAAAAGATCCAGGTGCTAATGAGTTTAACCAAGCTTTAGCTTTATCCCTTAATGAAAAAGGAAAAAGTCTGAGCCTAACTGCATCATTAGACACTCCGTCATATTTAAAAGTAGCACAAATTTCAAGAAAAGTAGCTAGATGTAAGTTAGGATCTTCAGTAGGTGTTCCTCCAAACTGATTATTCTGTACCATTTGGATAATACCAGGTTTGAGCTCAAATGAATTAGCAGCAATATCAGGATTTTGAATAGTTAAGTGAAGTTCATCTGTTGTTAAATTAGCATAATCTTTTAAAGGTCTTTGTCAATTTTCATTTATTTGATTATCTAAATTATGTGACATTTCATTCAAATTTTAATTTCTTTTTTTTGTTTTCAAAATTTTCTAATATTACATTCTAATTCCGAATCATAAGGTGCTAAACCTTCAGATCCAATATTTCGCATAAACAAATATAATAAGCAAAGAAAAAATTCTTTAAAATACTCTTGAATATAGTTAGTTATATATATTCTTTGATTTTTTATTTAATATATTTATATATTTTTATATTTTGTATTTTGTCTCTAAATTTCCTAATTTACCAAATCTGTTTAATTTACCGTTACCTTCCCCAGCAATGACACCAAAAACTTGATCCTGGTTGAATATATTTGTATAAAATTAATAAAGTTGACTTCGCTTTTCAACGGTGCCAAAAATTTAATATTATATTTTATGAATAATAACGTTAAGAACTTATTGTTGGGATTCTACGCAAGTATACGTATCATTATAAGTAATATAAGACTTTCTATTTATCGATCCCAAGAGGAAGGTTTAAATTTTGAGATAATAAATTAACTAGGAAATTTACAGAAATAAAATGAAATTATTGTCACTAATTTTGAATATTTGAGATACTATCGGAACTAAATTATTAACTACAAGAAGAATTTAAATGCAGAGGTTAAATTAATAACTACTAAACTATGTTTATGTGATGAAATTTTCTAATATGAAAAAACATCTTTCCCACTACAATGAGTTTTTGATGAAATGAGATGAAATAATTTGTTTAAAGTTGTATTGTGCCAAATAGGAGCAATTTTGATTCTCTACCCTGATTCAGTGTTATAGAAAATTATTGGCTAATCTTAGGTTTAGTCCCTAAATCATGGCTAGGCTAGGAGGATACTAGCTCCAACTTCAGAGCTCTCACTTCCCTTCCCCTGAAGGCTAACTCTCACTTTAGTTTTTGAACACTAAGATTGAATTGGTGATTTTTAGTATGTCACCCTAGAAATCTCCAATTCTACACCCAAGAATGTATATTTCCCTATTTATTTGCACTTAATTCCATGAATGAAATACTCCTTCATGGACTTAAATGTGATTCTCACTCTGTTGTAGAACTCATACTCTTTTTCTCAGATCATATATTTCACAACATATTTTAACAATTCAATTAGCCAGATCAAAAAGTAATTTAAGAACGAAGTTAAAAAAACATCATAATTTATTTTATATTTAAACATTGACACATCTAAATTATCTCTTCATTTCACCATATCTCAGAGTAGAGAGAAATATAAAGAAAACTACTTAGACTTCATGAGAAAGATACAAAAAAACATAAATTTTATATATAAAAGGAAGTTCATACAACAATAATAAACAAAAAACACTTATCTTAAACTCTTTCTCATAGTAAATCCTTTGTAGCCTCTCTTAGAAAATGTAGGAAGAAGAAATCTCTCACTTCTCTCACTCTCCAACACTTCTTAAAAGAGTAATTCACACTTAAACTCACCACAAAAACTTAAAACTATTAATAAAAGAAATGACTAATGGTGTGGAATGGCGTGAAAGGATGTAAACTGGCAAGGAGGAGCACAGTGAGGTGCAAAGGGGGGGGAGGCGAAAAGGTGTCTTTTCTAATCAATTTTGGCTTTAAATAGAGCCTACGGTCGGTTCTCCAATAGGTGCATCTAAAAACTCTTCAAAAAACGTTCAAATTTGTTGAATTTTCTAGAATCTGAGTTTGCACCGACACTGGCACCGTCGACGCCAGTGATCATCTAATTTAATCTGTCTTCTCTATCAAACGACACCATCGGTGCTGAACAATTTTTCAAAATCTCCATTTTGACTCAAAATTTCATCCTTTTTTGCTTCCTTTTTTTTCTCTAAGTCTTAAAATTTAACAACCTACAATAAAACATAAAAAATATCTTCCATTAAAGTGCAATATCACAAAAAATAAGTATAAAATATGGGTCAAAAAATGTATATATTTTTGGTGTATCATAGTACCCCTAGTGAGAAAATTATTTCTTTAAATTTTATCATATTACATTTATTCTCACTAGTTGCTAAATATAATTTGGGTCAAGTTTGTGGCATATTAAGGAACATAAATATCTATGTAATTGTGGATCGGGTCAGTTATCGGGTCTATTATTAATTGTATTTAAAGTCTAGTAAAAGGGTGATTGAGAATCTATCATATATCTTAATAAGTTTTTCTCACTCACATGAGGTGTTTGAGGCCAGTTCATTTCAAATTGCTCTAACTTCCTATATATTGCAGCAACTTAAGATACTAAAGATGAAATTGCTTCAGTATCATGAACTATGGCTACTTTCTTTAGATTTACCCTTTTAGAGGGCCATTGAAATTTATTAGTAGCCATCTCTTCTATTAATATATATGCGCCATTAAATGGTTTTGAAATTAATGACCGTCCAACAGCAACATCAATAATAAATCTAAGAGATCATACTAAACCATTATAAATTTTTTGCATAATCAACCGGTCTAACACAGTGTGATTCGGACACTTCCTAAGAAGTTCATTAAATTGTTCCCGAGTTGGTTCGACGTTATAGCACCATTCAAACACACCCATAATTTTACTATTTTTTATATCACGATAGAGAGTAGAAAATCTAAGATGTTTAAAGTCTATTTTTTTAGTTTTAATGGCCATTTTTGGGTTTGACATCATTCTAAAGTCTAATATTAAAATACTTAATTCATCATTACAAACACATAAGGTTTTCATTAAACAACTACACATAACTGGTTTTCTTGTATTAATAATATTTTTAATATAAAAGACACAACAAAATCATAGATATATGGAACAAAAACACAACTTCCAGAAGTTCTAGAGCCTTAAAAAAAACAACACCGACACACAACACAGAAGAACTAGTTGCTAACACATTTAACTTTCTACAGAATCACTTAGGACTAGTTGTGATCAGAGGTGTCATTCTCCTATTCACCCACCAAACAATTACGATCACAAGAATGATAGAAAGGAGCACGAGGAAATTCCCTAGTGAATTTATCATCAATCCAATTTTTTGTACTATACATGGTCACTTGACAATCTTAAAAACACCCCAAATTGTTGAATTGGAATTTCAATTGCCAATCCAAATGTTAATATTGGTGGAACAAGTTTTCAAGTTTGGTATGCAGTTGAGAGATCTCACATTAAATCTTCCCAACTTTTTCCATAAGTCATTCCAAACTCAATGCAAGAAATTTGTCGAAATAAGTTTGAGCATCTTTATGCACCATATTCTTATCCTCAAATCTCCCATAGAAATTGCTCTCAATAATCTTTAAAGTAGAAATTGGTTTCTCCACTCTCAAATCTAACCAAATTGCTTAGAAAAGTCAAAAGGATGCTTTCCTTCCCATCCTAGTCCATTTTATAGAGAAAAAGAGGGCAGAAAACCAAACTATAGTGGTTTTAAGTAAGTTACTCAAACTGTGGTACTATAGAGCCAGGCCAACTTTCTCAAAATCTGAAATTCTTTCATCTGATCTTCAATTCCATTAGTATAATAATGTTTTGTACCAATGTAATCATTTAAGACTCCAACTTACAAAAAAAACTCATTACAACATTAATAAAAAAACAAGTCAATTACACCAATAACTATGGTCTGCCTCCCACAAAGCACTTGGTTTAACATCATCAACATGACATATCTAATGTTATAATTTGTTGACACAACATTAAGATATCCTCAAATGTAGTACTATCTCCACTTATATAAGCTTTTAACCTGTGTCCATTTACCTTAATTATCCTTCCAGTCTTAGGATCTTCAATATCAATGACACCATTTGGATAAACTCTTATCACAATAAATGACCATGACCACCTGGACTTAAGTTTTCCCAAAAATAATATCAATTTTGAATTATATAATAGAACTTCTTGTCCATGCTCAAAATGCCTTTTCAAAATTCCTTGATCATGCCTCATTTTCATTTTCTCTTTATAAAATCTTGTATTCTCACAAGATTCATTTGTCATCTCGTCAAGCTCATTTAATTACAATAATCATTTTTCTCCAGCATCTTTCAAATTATAATCAAACTCTTTTATTGTCCAATAAGCTTTATGCTCTAATTAAATAGGCAAATGACAAGTGTTTCCAAATATGAGCATATATAGTGACATTTCTATAGGAGTTTTGTAAACTGTACTATAAGCCTATAATGCAGAATCAAGTCTAGCAGACCAATCTCTTCTATTAGGATCTATAATTTTTTTTCCAATATTCTTTTAATTTATCAATTAGATACTTTTTCCAAACCACTAGTCTGAGGGTGATAAGCTATGATAATTTGATGTTTGATTCCATTTTTTTTAATGTTTCAATTATTCTATCCTTAAAATGACTTCCCCATTTGTAATGATTACACTTGGCATTCCAAATCTTGTAAAAATAATTTACTTAAAAAAATTTGCAACACTTTTATCATCACATAGAGGTAAAGTAACCAATTCAATTCATTTTTAAACATAATCCACACCTATTAAAATATAAATTTTTCTAGAAGAAGGTATAAATGGTCCCATAATATCTAAAATCCAAACATAAAAATTTTCAACTTTAAGAAAAAATTTAGGGGCATTTCATTTCTTCTCAAAGTATTGTCAAGTCTTTGACATTTATCATATGTTTTTATATAATAATTAACATCTTTAACAAGTGTAGGCCAACAAAATTTAGATTGTAAAATTTTAAATACAGTTTTATCAACCCCAAAATGTACCCCAAAGTTAAATTTATGACATTTTTGTATAATTTCTTGGGGTTCTTCAATTAGTACACTTTTTTGAATAATTAATTCCTTACGTTGTTCATATAAATAAGGGTCATCCTAAAAATAATATTTAGAATCATGAGTAAACTTTTTAGTTTGATGGCTATCAAGTGCGTAGGTTAAAATGTTACTAACTAAATAGTTAACTATAACATTAATTAACAGAAATTTCTATTCATTAATTCCATATAAATGTTCATCAGGAAAATTTTCATTAATTTCATCATTAAAATTATCATTTTCCTTTTCATGCCTTGACGAATGATCAGCTGTTTGATTATTAGTACTGTTCCTATCCACAAATTGAAAATCAAACTTTTGCATTAGAAGGACCTATCTAATTAATCTTAGTTTTTCATCCTTCTTCATCATGAAATACTTTATAACAAAATGATCAATATGCATAAAATAATTGGTTCCAATAAGATATGGTCTGAATTTATCAAAAGCATATACTATAGCTAATAATTCCTTTTTGGTAGTATTGTAATTAATTTGAGCTTCATTAAGAGTTTTACTAGCATGGTATACTACTTTAATAATTTTATCATATCTCTGCCTTAAAATAACCCCAATAGCGCAACATTAACATCACATATTAATTTAAAAGATTTTTTCCAATCAGGTGAAATAATAATTGGTGAAGCAACTAATTTTATTTTAATAAGTTAAAAGCATTATGACATTCCTCATTAAAATCAAAATTAGCATCTTTTTCCAATAGTTGACATGAAGGCTTGGAAATTTTTTAAAAGTCTTTAATATAACGCCAATATAAACTAACATATCCCAGAAAACTTCTTATTCATTTAACATTAGTAGGGGGTGGTAATTCAATAATGACTTGAATTTTTGCTGCATCTACTTCCATGCCTTTCTCAAAAATCTTATCTCTCAAAACAATTCCTCCTGCAACTATAAATTGACTATTTTTCCTAATTAAGAACAAAGTTTTTTTCATAACAGCATTTTAGAACCTTCGTTAAATGATCAAAAAATGAATTGAAATAAGTTCCAAAAATTGAGAAATCATCCATAAAAACTTCAATTCCTTTCTCAATTTAATCACATAAAATTGACATCATACATCTTTAAAATGTTGCAGGTGCATTACATAATCCAAATGATGTTCTCCTTAAAGAAAATGTTCCATAAAGATTAGTAAATGTTGTTTTCTTTTGATCCTTTGAAGCAATAGGAATTTGGTGGTATCCAAAACATCCATCCAAAAAGTAAAAATAAGGTACACTGCTAGTCTATCCAATATTTGATCTAGAAAAGATAGAGAAAAATGATCTTTCATGGTGATGGCATTTAACTTTTTATAATCAAAATAAATTCTCCATCCATTTAATTGTCTTATAGAAATTAATTGACTCTTTTCATTTGCAACAATAGTCACTCCTCCTTTCTTAGGAACAAAATGAATAGGACTAACCCATGAACTATCTGAAATTGGATAAAAATTTCCAGCATCCAACCACTTTAAAATTTCTTTCTTAACAACCTTTTCATTATAGGATTTAATCTTCTTTGAGGTTCAATTCTAGGATTATAATCATCCTTCATTAATATTATGTGCATACAGATTGAAGGACTGATTTCTTTAATGTCAAGTAATGTCCATCAAAAGGCTTTCTTATGATTTCTTAATGTGTCTAATAATTTTTATTCTTGTTCATCAATTAAATATGAGGATATAATAACAAGTAATGTAGACGAGTTCCCAAAAAATGCATACTTTAAATGAGTAGGTATAACCTTCATCTCAAGTTCATGAGGTTTTTCAATTGAAGGGTATCAAAGGTTTACTATTTTTAGTAATATCTAAAATTTCAAATTCTTCCTGAACATATTTAACTTCTCAGCTATTTTCTCTATCGATTCGTTTTCAAGATCATTTTCAGTTTTTAAATCTTTTTGTATCAAATTTACTTCTTCTTTTTTATCTGAGATGACTTCACATTTTTTTTGAAAATGATTAACAATCGCATAGTCAATTACATTCATTATGTAACATTTACCATATTTTCCTTTATCAAAATAGTTCATTAATTTAACCACATTAAGAGTTACATCCTGATCATTAACTCTCATGGTTAATTTTCCTTTTTGCACATCTATCATTGCACGTCCAGTAGCTAGGAAAGGTCTTACTAAAATAATAGGAATTTCTTTATCTTCTTCCATATCCAAAATAATGAAATCAACAAGAAAGATAAATCTATCCAGTTTAACCAACACATCTTCTATGACCCCTTTAGAATAAGTGATAGATCGATCAGCTACTTGTAGGGTTACAATAGTGGGAGAAAAATCTCCTAAACCTAGTCTTCTAAATATAGATAATGACATGAGATTAATGCTTGCTACCAAATCACATGAAGCTTTTCCACAAATTATTTCTCAAATTGCACAAGGTATGGTAAAACTGCCAGGATCTTTGAGTTTTTTAGGGAAGCTTTTTTTGAATTATTACACTGCACTCTTCACTAAGTGTAAGAGTCTCATAATATTCAACCTTTTTTATTTAAAATTTCTTTTATAAACTTTTCATAACTTGGCATTTGTTTTAGCGACTCTACAAAAGGAATATTAATTGTAATCTTTTTAAATATCTTAAAAAATCTTGAAAATTGTTGACCAAGTTTCTGATGTCTAAGTCTTTGAGGAAAAAGTGGTGGTGGTCTTTCTACATTCTTCTTAGTTAGGGAAATAGGTTTTTCTACTTCCTTAGGAGTACTTTCTTCAGGTTTTTTAGTTTCCTTATCTTGTCTATTAATTTTGATTTTTTTTTTAACAACAACACTCAATTCCTTCCCGCTTCTTAGTTGGACAGCTTGGACTTGCTCTTGCTCTTTACTTTTATTTTTAGGATTGATCTCAACATTACTAGGAAGTGTTCCCTGAGGCCCATTGTTAAGTGGGTTAGAAATTTGTCCCAGTTGATTCTCTATGTTTCTTATAGCAGCACTCTGACTCTGAAATTAATTACCCATTTGTAAAACTACATCTTTTAATGAAAAATTCTTCTCCTTAACTATTTGATTACCGTTAAATCCAGGAGAATAAGTAGGTCTAAAGTTAGAATTACCCTGATTGTTCCATGGGTTTACTTGATTGTTCCCCCATTATTGACTTCCACCACTAGAATTGTTATTCTAGTTAAAGTTTGGATGGTTTTTGCAACATGGGTTATAACAATTAAAATTTGGGTTATGGTGTTTATTAATAGCATTTATAGTTTCTAATGAAGTTTGAGAATCAAGCATTTATGATAATAAATTTTTTCAATCAATTGAGGTGTTTAAGAAAAATTCATTCCAATTTGGTCTATTTTGTTAGATAATGTAGCAACTAGTGAAGCAACCATTAAAATAACATTATTATCATGATTACTGGCTACTTTCTTAGGATTTCCCCTTCCAAAAGGCCATTGAAAATTATTTATAGCCATTTCTTCAATTAAAGCATAGACTTCATCAAATGGTTTAGACATTAATGAAGCACCAACAACAACATCTATGATAAATCTAAGGGATCTAACTAACCCATTTTAAAAAGTTTAAATAATTAACCAGTCTGGTAAAGAATGATGTGGAAACTTGTTAAGGAGTTTTTTAAATCTTTCCCAAGCTTCCTAAATTGACTCCCCTTCATACTGAATAAAAGAAATAATATCATTTCTAAGTTTAGCAGTTTTTGAAGGTGGAAAATACTTCGCTAGAAATTTTTGTGCCAAATCTCCCAAAGTTCTAATAGATCCAGGTGCTAATGAATTTAACCACATTTTAGCTTTATTGAGAAAGGAAAATGTCTAAGTCTGATGACATCATTTGATACACCAACATATTTAAATGTAGCACACATTTCTGAAAAACTTGCAAGATGTAAATTTGGTTCCTCATTTGGTGTTCCCCCAAACTAATTGTTTTGTACCATTTATATTATTTCAAGTTTAAGTTTAAATGAGTTAGTTGTTACAGCAGGAGTTTGAATACTTAAGTGGAACTCATCTTTTGTAGGGTTTGCATAATCCCATAAAGGTTTCTAAAAATTATGATGTTTATTTTTATCATTTTAAATTTCAATATTATTTTTTGAAGTGTTCGCCATATCTTGAAAATTATGAAGTCATCATTGTTTTCAAATTTTTCTTATAGTACTTTCTAATTCAGAATCATATGACACAAAACCTTCAGATCCCGAACTACGCACATAAATGATAAAATTTCAGAAAATAAAATAACTAACAAAAAAAGAGATTTCTCTTTATTTAAAATTTTTAGATTTTTATATTTTTTGGATTTTTAATTTTTCAAATTTTATATTTATAAAATTTTTTTGGTTTTTAATTTTTAATAAAATTAAATCTATAATTCAAACAAAATTGAAAATAAAAAAGTTTAGTTTCCAAATTTAAAAAGTTTTGTTACCTATCCCCGACAACGATACAAAAAACTTGACGTGACCAGCAATTACGTGTATTTTTAATCTCCAAAATATTGCCAAAATCTTGATCCAAGTTATATTTAGCGACTAGTGTAAATAAATGAAATTGTATGGAAAATAAATAATAAAAATTCACACTAGATGTACTACTTATGTATACGTATCATTCCAAGTAATATAAGATTTTCTTTTAAAATCTCACTATCGATCCAATGAAGATAGTTGGAATCTCTTAAATTGGCTTGCAAAACTCAAAAGAAATTTTTATTTAAATTACAGATGAAATAAAAACAAAATGATAATAATAGTTAATACTAAATTAAAACTGATACAAACAATTATGATTAACAGTTTAATAAAAGTATTTCTAATGAGTTTGAATATTATGAAAATATCTTTCTCATTATAATGAGATATTAATCAATCTAAGATTTAAAAGACTAAAAATATGATGATGTATTGTAATAAATAGTAGCATTACTATTCTTTACCCTCTCCCGGTGCTAATAAACAACATTGACAAATTTAGAAATTTTCACCAGCTTGTGTAGTAGTGCTTAGTAGATTCTGGCCTCTCACATCCAGATTACCCACTGTACCCTCTCTGTAGGACCTACTAGGGACCCTTACAATCCAAACTCTAAACCAAATTAGAAAAATAATCTAGTCCATCACCCTAAAAAAATCAATTTTACGCCCATCAAAACTTATCTCCCTATTGATATACACTCCCCCTTAGGTGATTGTAATGGCTCTGCCCAGAATGAAGTGTGGCACTCACTAATTGGATGAAATCATAGCCCTCCCGGGTTTTTATGTTTCTCAACATATTTTAACCTCACAAGTGGACAGTTTGTTAAGTCAATGAAGAATTGGTGAAAATATCATTACAATTTTTAAAAGTGAAAAATAAATCTTTATATCATTTTCATCCTAGAAGATTAATTTCCAAGAGCAAGTTGAAAGAAAGGGAACTAATTTCATTAAGAATAAAAAAAAAATACCAAATTTGTATTGCAATCCAATTCTTAGAAACAAAGACTTAAACACAAATACAAAGTACCTTATGACTTCTCCTCAACACAAATTCTGGAGTTTCCTTTAAGAATTCTCCAAACTCTTACTCTTACAACATAAAACACACTTAAACTCACTTTTAAAAGCAAAAATGGGACTTCGTAAAGCCTTCAAATGCTACAAAAAAAGTCCTCTTTTTTGTCTAATTTTCATCCATATTAATAGATCTCTTAAAATAACAAAGAGTTTCTTCATTCACCCCTTCAAAATTTGGCCAAATTCAATGGATTATTAAGAAGGGAAGTTACTGCTGCTATAACACCCACTCCACCCATCTATGGCACAATAACGCTAGAGGGCGGCACTATGACACCATATGAATTGCACAATTTTTGCTCATTTTCCCCTCATTTTCTCCAATTTTCCATTCCATGTACCTGAAACTAAAAACATACAAAATATCTTACTTTAAAGTGCAATATCACTAAAATATGCATAAAACGATCATAAAATATGCACTAAAAATAGGTAATTTTAAGGAGGACCATATATGTGTAAGAAGAGGTAACTAATTCCAATTAATTCAGTTTTAAATTTTAAATAAAATTCTAAGTGTTTCTAAACTAACATTATGTAGAAGAGTTCAAATTATATGAAAGGCTTTCCCCTTTCAAAGAGATCATAATCAGTGTAGGAATCAAATGTTTAAAGGTTTAAATATAATTTTGTGACAAATAAAAGCATACTTATTTTTACCCAATTCAGAGTGAATAAAGAACATTGGCTAACCAAGAATAATGTCCTAAAATCCTTGGTTATGTTGGATAGGTTCTAGCCTATCACTTCTAGAGTACTGATACACCAAAATAATATGTTGTTTTAAGTATACATTTTATGCTTATTTTTGGTGACATTGCACTTTAAAGAAGTGTATTTTCAAGTTTGTTTTTTGTAGGTATATCAATTTTAGGCATTTGGAGTAAAATTACAAAAAAAGAACAAAATTTGGAGCTAAAATAGGGATTTTGGGAATTGTAGCGCCTGATTGGTGCCAAAGGTATCACTTTGCAGAGAACTAGTGCCAGATGTGCCAGATTGATACCAGAAGCGCCATTTGACAGAGAGCTAGTGCCAAATGCACCAAATTTGGCGTCTGAAGTGCAAAAACCCAGAACAACATGAACTTAAGAAGTTGGCACCTAATGCACCAGAACTAGCGCCAGATGTGCTAGAGATGACTTTTTGCAGATTAAGGCGGCTCATGATGAATTTTGCATGAATTTTGAAAGAGACACTTGTTCTAAACACCCCTTCCAGTGATTCAATGCATCAAGATACTTTCAAAGGCTCTTTTATGAAGGGATATGTCTCTTGGATCAATGAACATGTCTTTTAAATTCAAAAGGGTTGACTTTTGGATAGAATTTTGGAGGGAATTTTTAATTCTTTTTGGACGGAGGCAGCTTTTTAAAAACAGAGAGGTTTTGGAGAGTGTGTAAGAGTGACGTGTAAGGGCCAAACAAGATGCTTTGGAGAAACAGAGAGAGAGAGAAAGTCAAGGGCTTGGAGATTTTCTTCAAGGATTGTAAGAGGAGAGGGAAGGTAAGAGATTTCTTCTTCATTGCAATTCTAAGAGAGAATTGAGAGAGCTTGTAAAGAGAGCGACATGAAGAGAACTTCTAAGGATTTTCTTAGGAAGGATTGTGAGATAAGTTGTATCTTTTATTTCTTTTATTTTGTAAACTTATTTTTATATATGAAATCTATGTTTGTCGCATCTTTTCATGAATTATGGGTAGTGTTCTTTATCCTTGTCCCTACTTTGAGATATAATTTTGTGAAAAATTGATTTTATTTTATACGGTTTTAAATTTCAATAATATGTAATGATTGGATCTCAGATCTTTATTTTCTTTTCAAAATAGCCAATTGAAATGTTAAAATGTGTTGAGAAACATATGTTCCGAAAGAGTTATGATTTCTACAACATAGGGAGAATCACATTTGATTTCATGAGAGATGATGAGTGCAAATAAATAGGGAAATATAATTTGTTAGATGCAAAATTAGAGATTTTAAGGTGACAGATTAAAATCCCCAATTTAATCCAGTTGATTGGAAACTGATGCGAGAATGTTAGCCCTCAAGTGAGGGACTAGTGTGAGCTCAGGAGTGGCAACTTGTATGCTTCCAGCCTAACCACGGAATCAGAGACCAAACTCTAGATTAGTCAATGTTCTTTATGAACTTTTATTTGACACAAAATAATATATATATATATATATATATATATATATATATATATATATATATATATATATATATATATATATATATATATATATATATATATATANGCTTTTTCTGCTCCTTCAAATCCTTCCTTGGCACTGTTACATTGGTGGCTGTTGTTCCATTCTCAGCTAACTTCAGTGGCACTGTTCCATTGGTTTCCTTTTCATTTGTTCCACTAATTCTGGGGGAAATTTCTTTTCCCCTGCTTTTTGGGGCTGCATTCCTTACTGAACTCCCTTTGGGGAGAATTGCTTTTTGTCTCCTTGGGTGTCAAAAGTGGCTGTCTTCTTTGGGGAGAAAACTCCCTTTGGCTTTTTTGTTTTCTTCTGGACAGTTTTTACTATCTAGCTAAACCATAACCTTCTTATTTTGGAAGGGTGATGGCTCTTCCATTGATATTTCTACTGATTCCCGATGGAAAAAAGCAACTTATGCTGGAGTGGTTGGAAAATCAACCGACTCTTTACAAGATTATGACATTCTAGTATTCCCACAGGAATTCCATGATACTGCTGCTGGAAAAGGAATTAGTCCTTGTACTCACCATCTTGGGTCTAAAGAAGGTGAAACAGCTGTTTACTTCACTACCAAGGAAATTGATGCTTTAAAGGAAGAGGTTAAGTTCACTCTGGTAGGCAAATTTCAGCTAGGACATCCTAAAATGGAACTAGTTAGAAGTTTCTTCGAATCTCTGAAGTTTATAGGCAATTGGAAAATTGGGCTTTTGGATGGGAGGCACCTTCTAATCCAATTGGCAGTTGAGGAAGATTATGCAAGATTGTTTGCTAAACAATCTGTTAACATTGCTGGAATAGTTATGAAGATCATCAAATGGACTCCAGGGTTTAATCCTGGTAAAGAATCTCCTGTATTCCCCATCTGGTTTAAGTTACCTGGCCTACCACAACTCTATTTTAAGCTTAATTCTCTATTTAACATTGGTAGAGCACTGGGCACACCTCTAAGAGTGGATGCTCCCACTTATAATAAGGCTAGACCTGGCCTTGCTAGAATTCAAGTTGAAAGAGATATCACACTCCCTGAACTGAAGAGAATCTGCATTGGTCCTGATGCTGAAGGGTTCTGGCAGGGCATAATAGCTGAACAGAAACTTTACCATTGTCCACATTGCAAGATGTTTGGGCATACTGTAGATAAATGTTACATATTACATCCCCAAACAGGAAGATGGCAGGAAGAAACAACACAGCTACTGAAAAATTGGTGGCTAATCCTACAAGGGGTATTGCTGAAGAAATAATGTTAGAAAATAGAAAGGAAACAAATCAAAAGATAGAAGAATCACCCAGAAGAATTAATGAGGTTCCACCAGATGCTAATCCTCTTGGAGAGATATCTGAACCCAACAGCCAAGCTGATATCCCAGTACACAAACAAATCAGGAAGGAAGATACTGAAATCACAATTGTCACACCCACATCCCCCTTGCATGCTGAGAAGGGGAAGCAAATCATCACAGAGATACCTGACAAAGCTCCAAAGGAACCAATTATTATTGAATTGAAACAGACCATTGAGGAAGATTAGTAAATTAAAACAGCAAGGAAAAGGAGAAAACCAGAGATAGAAGTGAAAAAATTACAATCAGGAGTACAATCTATGAAGGCTGGAAGAGCAAGGAATGGTTCTCCACTTCTTAGAGGAAGAACCAGATCTAGATCCCAGCCTTCCCCACATCCTCCACTCCATGATTAATCTACTTTCTGGAATATAAGGGGGATGGCTAACCCTCTGTCACTTAAAAGAATTTTATACCTGAACTTTAAATACAAACTATGGTGTATTGTTATTCTTGAACCCATGGTTCACAAGAACCCTCAAAATATGATTAAAAAGTTTGCTGGCTTCACCCATTTTGGGAATACTAATAATAAAATTTGGATTTTTTGCAGAAGAGAAACAAACTCTAATATTCTAATTGATCATCCACAATTTGTCCACCTCTCATTCAATATGAATGGACATAAGGGCGAAGCTACCTTCATCTATGTTGGATGCACAAAGGATGCTAGAAAAGAGCTGTGGAATAGGTTGATTAACATCAGCCAATAGGTGGACTCCCCATGGTTGGTGAGCGGTGATTTCAATTGTATCACTTCTACCATTGAAAAATCTGGAGGAAGAACCCCAAATCTTGCCAGGATGAATATCTTCAGAGATATTATCCACAGGGCTGGTCTCTTTGATCTGGGTTTCAAGGGGCCTACTTTCACTTGGAAAAGGGGAGCTATTTGGGAGAGGCTTGATAGAATGTTGGTTAATGATGCATGGTTTAATCATTTCCTCCTCACTTTTGTTACTCATCTTAGTCTTGCTGGCTCAGATCATAGACCTCTACTTATAAGCATTACTTCAACTGATAATTATAGCTCCTCCACCCTTTTAGATATCTCAACATGTGGGCTGCACACCCTTCCTATAGTAAGTACATTGCTGACTTATGGAAAGGGGTTTCTCATCCTGACCCCTTAGTCAAGCTAAGCTTACTACAAATCAAGATTGCTAAAGCCCTCAAAGGTTGGAGCTGGGATACTTTTGGAAATGTTCATGCCAAAGTCCAGGAGGCTGAAGATGAATTCAAAGATTTGGAGAAAGGGGGACAGTTTGGTATTGAGGAGGAGAAGAAACTGATGATTGCTCAAAATAACCTTCTTAGTGCCATTGATTACCAGGAAAAATTCCTTAAGCAAAAGGCAGCTATGAATATTTTCACTGATGGGGATAAAAACACTAGATTCTTTCATGCCTATATTAAATATAAAAGAAAGTGCAACACCATCCATGTTATCCAAAATGCCAATGGCCGGTGGTTACATAACAACAATGATATAGTAAATGATGCTATATGTTATTACAAAGATTTACTCAATCAGGAAGATAACTTCAGACCCTCCATTGAGAAGGCACACTTCTTGGCAGAACTGAACTACACTGCTGGT
>JXCR01044543.1:0-20820 GCA_002079205.1 Phalaenopsis hybrid cultivar
GGTTTATGGTTAAGAATAGCGTTAATTTTTGAGATTGAGATCTTCATTCTTCAAGAGTACTTGGTCCAAACTTCTCTTACCGCTAAATTAGGGAAAGTAATGGGGAAGAAATGACTTTTAAAGCACTAGGTATTGCTCTAAATTTATTACACTATGTTTGATTGTGATAAAAAACAATAGATTAATTGAATGAATAATAAGGATAATTTTGATATGGTTATCTTATTATAGTTAGTAAATCTGGTAACTAAAGATATGTTTTAGTGAATATTCTTTAAGCATTTTCTTGTATTTGAGATACTTGAGGTTAATGTATGTTAATTCTCATACATTCCTATTAATTTTTGCTTCATTTATATGAAACTTGATAACACGAATCATAATATTATAAAAATATTTTGTGATGGATATATCGGAAAATAATTTACTTTAATATTTGAATCTGTTCGCTCCTCTGCTGCTTGGACAACTAATTAGGATGTCATTTGATGTCTTTTTTAAATTAGAAACAATATGATCGTACCAATTTATGATGCTCATTTATAATTAATAAAATGAGTAGGAAAATGCTTAAATTTTCGAAACTTTTTTTCATTATGGTAATCCCCTAATTTGGAAAATAGAATGATAAATATTTTTATACAATTAGTAGTGTGATTGAAAATAAACAGTTTGGTTGCTTTTTCCATACAAAATTAACTGAACAACTTAAATTCCTTTTTTTTAGAATACAAATGCTTTCCCTGATTATGGTATAAAATTAAACCTACAACTTAATGAAGTAATGTTGGATGACATTAGCTGCCCTCTGTTTGGTTTCCCTTGTCTTCTACCTTTATTTATTTATCGATTCTTGCTATTGAAAGTCCTGAACGATCCTCAAGGCCAATTCTTAAACTAAATATCATTTTTTTTTATTTTTTACGGATTCTACTCTGCTTTCTTTTGCGTAACTTCATTTGTTGCTTTTTTTTTTCTTCTTTGGCAAATTCAATTTTCTTAATAGAAGTTAAACATCATATAATTCTTTATAGAATATCATTNCAAGGCCAAATCTTAAACTAAATATCATTTTTTTTTATTTTTAACGGATTCTACTCTGCTTTCTTTTGCGTAACTTCATTTGTTGCTTTTATTTTTCTTCTTTGGCAAATTCAATTTTCTTAATAGAAGTTAAACATCATATAATTCTTTATAGAATATCGTTAGCTATCGATGCATGCCTTTACAAGAAAATAGGTTAGCTTATGCTGTTGAGGATTGCTTGCGTGTTTGTTTGTTTTTAAATTTTAAGGGATAATTTTGTGGCTTTAATTTTCCTATACGCGTGCTATGTTTAAGCTTAGGGAGGCTCAATATTATTCATTGAAAAGGACTTGTTTTTAAATATGAATGTTCTCTTTATTGTTATGCAGGCTCANTTTTTAATTTTAAGGGATAATTTTGTGGCTTTAATTTTCCTATACGCGTGCTATGTTTAAGCTTAGGTAGGCTCAATATTATTCATTGAAAAGGACTTGTTTTTAAATATGAATGTTCTCTTTATTGTTATGCAGGCTCAGAGAAAGTTCAACTGCTGTCATTTGAGGAAAAATGGTGCGTTATGTTGCAAACACTTCTAACTTAAAAGATTATGAGTTTATTATTTTTTCTCCCGTGAATTGAATTTATAAAGATGTTTGGTGCTTCAAGCTTGTTTCTTCAAATTGTCTCATGCAACCTTGACTTGGAGTTCCTGATAACTAATTCAGACACATCCTAAATCTGATGAGAGAAGTAATTTTTTCTAAGTTTTAAAGTACTTTAGTTAGCATCTTGTTTACTTGACGATAAGGATTGTCAACTTCATATTTTATTCTCAATTGCAACGCACTTACTAAATTGCACCAATGTGGTTCATGCTAAGTATAATTTTACTATAATATTAATGTATCCAGGCTATACAACACTGTCATTACTGGTAACTAAGCACCGGATGTAAGTGGAAGTTTACGTTAGGTTGTTGATAACTAGCGTAAAATTTGTCGAATAATCATGTTATGAATCTTTTAGATCATTGTGTAAATGATAGAACATCTCCTGGAAGCGACGCACTGTATAACCTGAATATAGTGAAAAGTGTGCCATACCCGCTATACTGGCGCCCGATTGTAATGTCAAATAAGCAATGATTCCAAATTACGGATGGATACGGGTAAGGAACTTGGTCCATGAAATTAGCATTAGGATATGATCTTGGAATATAGGTACTCTTACAAGTAAATTAATAGAATTAGCTGATATTATGATTCATAGGAAGATAAATATCTTATTTATGCAAGAAACAAAATGGGTTGGAGAAAAAACTAAGGAGATTTGTAACTTAGGTTTTCAACTTTGGTATTCAGGTAGGAGTCACATTAGAAATAGTGTATGTGTAATTATATATAAGAGTTTGAAAGATAATATTATAAAAATTAATATAATTGGAGATAGAATTATAGTCTTTAAGATTGTTGTTGATAGTAAGATTTTTAATATTATAAGTGTTTATGCTTTTTATGTCGTTTTAGATAGAAGTTCTAAAGAAAAATTTTAGAATAAGCTAGAAGACTTAATACAAGTGATACCTCTTGAAAAAAAAAAATTTATTGGAGAAGATTTAAATGGACTTGTTGATAGAGAGAGAAAATTTTAGAAATATTCGTGGTGGTTACAGTTTTGGAGTAAGTAATGAAGAAGGTAAAATCATATTAGATTTTGCTTTAGCGTATGCTTTTGTTGTTGCTANTGGTAACTAAGCACGGGATGTAAGTGGAAGTTTACGTTAGGTTGTTGATAACTAGCGTAAAATTTGTCGAATAGTCATGTTATGAATCTTTTAGATTATTGTGTAAATGATAGAACATCTCCTGGAAGCGACGCGCTGTATAACCTAAATATAGTGAAAAGTGTGCCATACCCGCTATATTGGCGCCCGATTGTAATGTCAAATAAGCAATTGTTCCAGATTACGGATGGATACGGGTAAGGAACTTAGTCCATGAAATTAATATTAGGATATGATCTTGGAATATAGGTACTCTTACAAGTAAATTAATAGAATTAGCTGATATTATGATTCATAGGAAGATAAATATCTTATTTATGCAAGAAACAAAATGGGTTGGAGAAAAAAACTAAGGAGATTTATAACTTAGGTTTTCAACTTTGGTATTCAGGTAGGAGTCACATTAGAAATGGTGTATGTGTAATTATATATAAGAGTTTGAAAGATAATATTATAAAAATTAATATAATTGGAGATAGAATTATAGTCTTTAAGATTGTTGTTGATAGTAAGATTTTTAATATTATAAGTGTTTATGCTTTTTATGTCGTTTTAGATATAAGTTCTAAAGAAAAATTTTGGAATAAGCTAGAAGACTTAATACAAGTGATACCTCTTGAAAAAAAAATTTTTATTGGAGAAGATTTAAATGGACTTGTTGATAGAGAGAAAATTTTAGAAATATTCGTGGTGGTTACAGTTTTGGAGTAAGTAATGAAGAAAGTAAAATCATATTAGATTTTGCTTTAGCGTATGCTTTTGTTGTTGCTAATATTTTATGTTAAAAAAGAGATGAACATATTATTACTTATAAGAATGGATCTAATAAAACACAGTTTGATTATTTTCTTATGAGAAGAAGAGATCGTCGAGAATGTAAAGATTGTAAGGTCAATCCTAGTGAGAATTTAAGTACTCAACATCGAGTATTAGTTTTGGATTGTAAGATGAAGAGCTATAAGATAAAAAATTTAAGGACTCATTGTCATAGAATTAGATGATGACACGTAAAAGATAAATAAAATTATTTTTATGAGTAAACTTCAAGATTTCAAGATTTGAGATGTTTATGAAGAAGTAATTCTATGTGGGATAAATAACAAACACTATTAAATAAGTGACAAAAGATATAATTAGAGAATCAAAAGGAAAAATTCTATTAATAAAAATAATTTGCGGTGGAATAATATTGTGCAAGAAAAAATAAAATGTAACAAGTTGTGTAAAAATTATTTTAAATGTAAAAGCTTAGAGNATTTATGAAGAAGTAATTCTATGTGGGATAAATAACAAACACTATTAAATAAGTGACAAAAGATGTAATTAGAGAATCAAAAGGAAAAAAATCTATTAATAAAAATAATTTGCGGTGAAATAATATTGTGCAAGAAAAAATAAAATGTAACAAGTTGTGTAAAAATTATTTTAAATGTAAAAGCTTAGAGAACTGGGAAAAATACAAGGTGACTCGTAGGAAGTTTAAGAGAATAATTTGTGAAGTTAAAATTTTTGTTTTTAGTGATCTTTATAATAAATTAGATACTAAAAAGGGTGAAAAATATGTATATAAACTAGTCAAACAAAGAGAAAATAAGTGTAAAGATTTAACTTAAGTAAATTGTANAAAAAATACAAGGTGACTCGTAAGAAGTTTAAGAGAATAATTTGTGAATCTAAAATTTTTGTTTTTAGTGATCTTTATAATAAATTAGATACTAAAAAGAGTGAAAAATATGTATATAAACTAGTCAAACAAAGAGAAAATAAGTGTAAAGATTTAACTTAAGTAAATTGTATTAAAGATCAAAATAAAAAATTGCTTTTCTTAGATAAAGATATTCAAAATAGGTGGGGAGCTATTTTGATAAATTTTTTCAATGAAGTTTATCAAAATACGATCGATCTTAGTGATCTCAATATCGTTAATAATAATAAAATATTTTATTTTTATCGTCGCATTAATAATAAAGAAGTTGAGGAGGCTTAAAAAAAGAACAAGATGGAAAATCAGTAGCATCTGATGATATCCCAATTGAAGTGTGGAATTATTTAGTAGATTTGAGAGTTTGTTGGCTTACTAAACTCTTTAATATTATTTTAAAAACCAAAAATATGTCTGAAGAGTGGAGGAAGAATATTTTGGTCTTTATTTTTAAGAATAAAGGAGATGCACAAAAATGTGCAAATTATAGAGGAATTAAGTTGATGTGTCATACTTTAAAGTTATGGAAGAGGGTAATTGAATATATATTAANTAAAAAATATGCCGAGTGGAGGAAGAATATTTTGGTCTTTATTTTTAAGAATAAAGGAGATGCACAAAAGTGTGCAAATTATAGAGGAATTAAGTTGATGTGTCATACTTTAAAATTATGGAAGAGGGTAAGAATATATATTAAGACGTATCACAAAGATTTCTCATAATCAGTTTGGATTTATGCCGGGCAGGTCTACCATGGATGCTTTACATTTATTGAATGGTTTGATGGAGAACTACATAAAAAATAAGGTGGATCTGCATATGATTTTATTGATTTAGAAAAAGCTTACGATAAGGTTTCAAGAGAAATCCTTTGGAGAGTTCTAGAGAAGAAAAGTGTTGATTTGATTTATATTCAAGTCATTAAAGATATGTATGCTAGATTTGTTATCGGTGTACGAACAAAAGGAGGATACACCGGTAACAAATCTTGGTGGTGAGACTTATGATCTAGTTAGGAGAGTTTGGTCACATTAAACGTCGATCATCTGATGATCTAGTTAGGAGAGTAAATGTTTTAGATTCGACTTATGTTAAGAAAGCCAGAGGTAGACCTGGAAAGACTTGGGCATATTGTATAAAAAATGATCTTAATTTATTAGAATTATATGAAAATATGACACTCAATAGGGCGCAACAAAGAAGAAGGATTCATGTAGCCGACCTCACTTAGTGGGATAAAGGCTTGTTATTGTTGCTGTTACTGTAATTTTCTTTTTGGGCAATAAAAAGGCCTCAAGGAGTTGAGTAGAAATTTTGACGAATCAATAGATAAATTATTTGCGTGTGGTTTTACTAATATGTTGTTATTTGTTTTAGAATGAGTGAGAATATAAGAGAGTTTCAATAAGGACTACGATATATCTTTAATAGATAAGAAATATCATGTAATTAGCATAAGTCTTGTTATGTTGTTTTTGCGCATATGATGATATAGATGTTTTAATAGTCTGCCCTATAGTTAAGAAGATATAGAATATGTTAGCCTTTTGTTTGGAATAATAATGACCAAAGATGTGATAATCATGTTGCTTAGAAGTTGTGAGTGTTGAAGGAGGACTGGGTTTGATGTAAGGGTTTAGTGGTTTGGCAATTAGATTTGTGTCAAAGAAGGCACAAATATGGTCCTCAAAGCAGATCATTAAAAACAATACTTTTACAGCTTCGTCGCACTATTGATGGGGTACGCCAAGCATGCCAAAAAAGGCATTAATCCACATTATCAATTAAGTCATCAATAGAGGCTTCAATGGAGAGCATTGATAGAGATATTGACAAAATAAATTTATATAGAGTATGAATGAGAGTGTGGATATAGGATAATAATGAAAATTTTCATGTAGAGTCTCAACAAATACCTTTCAAAGAAAACGGTGGTGTAAGAAATAATAAATAGAGTAGAAGAGCTAGTGATAAGTTTTTAGTAAGGGCGAAGAATATGAATGTTTAGGTTACCTTAGGGAGATATAACGGTAAAGGTTATGATGAAGAATGATCTAATAGTAGAGGAGTAGGGAAACTATTGTTTTATTAATTCTAAAAAGCTCAGAAGGAAAATGCGATAGATGTCACGAAGGAGGTTGTAGCTATAGTTGAGAGATATGAGGACATGTTTTGGAGAGAGAGGGGGGTTGGGAGACAAGGAGGACAAAAAGCAACCAAAATTTTCAAAAAAAATTGATCTATGGAGGTGGGTTTCGGTTGTCAAAGGGGAGCAATGATCTCTAAACTTACTTAAAATGAAGAACGCACAATGTGGGCGGGGAATGTGGTTGGCAACATAAGAGAGCTAGAGGTCAAGGCTTGTTATTGTGTTGTTAATGCGAGAGGCTTGTAGTGAGAGATCAAAGGTCATCTAGGTTTTATGATCTTGAAGATAAGACCATTTTAAGATATGGTGAGTTGAGGGTTCTAACAGTGAGGTTGTTGGTGGTGGAACAAAGGAAGGTTTAATAGTTAGAAGAGGTTTAGACTGGCAGTTGTAGGCAAGTGTGCATCAAGATTGTGGCCACTCATGTTCAGAGGATTGTGATATGAAAAGCTTAGGTTTGTGCATGTTGGTAAGGGGTTCCAAGCTTGAGTTTGGTGATTGAGCAAGGGAATGCGGCCAATCTTTATTTTTTGCAGTTCATGGAGGCTTATGAGAATAATATTAGGAGGGGTTATTTATGACGAGCTTACAAAGAGAAGATTTTTGTGAGCAAGAGATAATAATTGAGCTATCATACCATTGTTAGAGCAATAAGAATATGTGAGAATTACATCTCTATCAGGTTGTTTTTAGTAAATAAATATATTTGCCCTATATATGGTTAATAGAAAGAATAAGAAAGAAATGTCAAATATACTCAATGTTTGAGAAAGTATTATGATTAGAAATATGATGTCATGCGATAATATGAAATAATTTGGTTCGATTTGAAAGCTAAAATAATTGCTAGTCTAAAGTGCATGCTTAGGAATAAATTGGATCGTAAAATTCAAATTTTAAGTAAGAAAAGTTCAATGATAGGACCTAGCTCAAGCACATAGTGGCCACAGTGGAAAACTAGATTAAAGCAAGTCACTTTATTTGGTTTGGTCACATTAAACGTCAATTATTTGATGACCCTATACTGTATCAAATTTTACTTATGTTAAGAAAGATAGAGATAGATCTAAAAAGACTTGGGCATTTTGTATAAAAAAATGATATTAGTTTATTAGAATTAAACAAAAATATGACGCTCAATAGGACATAGTGGATAAAATGATTCATGTAGCCAACCCACTTAGTGGGATAAATGCTTGTTGTAGTTAGAGTTTACGGGTTTTCTCAAAGTAGTATAATTAAATCTTTTACTCTTCATTTTGAACCCTAGGCATGCCTTTTATTACTAATCTCTTATGTGTTAGCACTGGAGCCCGATTTTTTTTATCCCGCTCCCGATCTCCTGCTCCCGCTTCCCGTTTCTGCGCTTGATCGCAAAAGGTCGCGACCGCGACTCTGCGGTTTTGTGAAAACCGCTGCTCCCACCTCCATTTCGCGAAACGTCGCCAACCCCGTCTCCTCTCTCGCGATAAAAGGTATNATCACATTAAACGTCAATTATTTGATGACCCTATAATGTATCAAATTTTACTTATGTTAAGAAAGATAGAGATAGATCTAAAAAGACTTGGACATTTTGTATAAAAAATGATATTAGTTTATTAGAATTAAACAAAAATATGACGCTCAATAGGACATAGTGGATAAAATGATTCATGTAGCCAACCCACTTAGTGGGATAAATGCTTGTGGTAGTTAGAGTTTACGAGTTTTCTCAAAGTAGTATAATTAAATCTTTTACTTTTCATTTTGAACCCTAGGCATGCCTTTTATTACTAATCTCTTATGTGTTAGCACTGGAGCCCGATTTTTTTTATCCCGCTCCCGATCTCCTGCTCTCGCTTCCCGTTTCCGCGCTTGATCGCAAAAGGTCGCGACCGCGACTCTGCGGTTTTGCGAAAACCGCTGCTCCCACCTCCATTTCGCGAAACGTCGCCAACCCCGTCTCCTCTCTCGCGATAAAAGGTATCGCACGACTCTCCTTTCAGTTTAAGAGAAGTCACGGTGTTCTTCGGTTTTTCTCGGGATAGAGGAAGGCTTTCTCTGGATAGAGGAAAGAAGGTGCACGAAGTAGTTTCTTGCGGTGAAGGAAGAAGAAAGAAGAAGAAAAAAAATTATTTTCTTTTGGTTTTTTCTTGGTGGTTTGTGGCTGAAGATAAATTAAGTTTATTTCTCTTATAAGTTTATCTTCTTCGGTGTATNGGGATAGAGGAAAGAAGGTGCACGAAGTAGTTTCTTGCGGTGAAGGAAGAAGAAAGAAGAAAAAAATTGTTCTCTCTTGGCTTTTTCTTGGTGGTTTGTGGCTGAAGATAAATTAAGTTTATTTCTCTTATAAGTTTATCTTCTTTGGCGTATCTCAATGTAAAGTTTCTTCTATGTATCTCGGTGTAAAAAGAGAAGAATAGAGAGAGAAGAAGAGAGAACAACGAAGTGAGAGTGAGAGATTCCTCTTGTAAGTCGAGGTGNCGGTGTATCTCGATGTAAAGTTTCTTCTATGTATCTCGGTGTAAATAGAGAAGAATAGAGAGAGAAGAAGAGAGAACAACGAAGTGAGAGTGAGAGATTCCTCTTGTAAGTCGAGGTGATCGACTGATATAAATTCCTCAAGTAGTAAAATCCTCTGCAACTCCGTTGACGTAGGAAATTTGTCAAACCACGTAAATCTGTGTTTTCCACTGTGCTGTTACTGTTTTATGGTGTGAATTTTCTCTTTTTATTTTTTTGCTTCGTCGATCGTTCTCCTGTTTGATTTATAGATATACCACATCAACCGATGTATCTAGATCTTGTCACAAAAACTGGTATCAGAGCTTTTTTCAGATCTGAGGAAAGACGATGGCTGCAGATAAAGTGAAAGTTTCAGGGTTTGAGAAATTTGATGACACATATTTTGGTTATTGGAGGATGCAGATAGATGATTATCTCTATGAGAATAAACTTCATATTCCATTATTTGGGAAAAAACCTGAAAGAATGGAGATGATACTGAATGAAATTTGTTGGATCAATAAGTTCTAGAGATTATTCGATTGATCCTATTGAGGTCCGTTGCACACAACGTTTTCAAGGAGAGGAGGACAAGAGATTTTATGGGAGTCTTATCAGGTATGTACGAAAAACTATCGGCGAATAACAAGATGTACTTGATGAAGAAGTTATTTAATTTGAAGATGGTGAAAGTTGTTTTTATAGCTCAACACCTGAATGATTTCAATACTATCACAAATCAATTATTTTCTGTTGAAATTGATTTTGATGATGAGATATGTGCACTGATATTGTTGGCATTGTTGCTAAATAGTTGGGAAACGATGAATATGACAGTTATCAGTTCTGCAGGGAAATCTAAACTGAAATCAATGATATTCGTGATTTGATTTTGGCTGAGAAAGTTCGCAGGAAAGATTCTGGCGAGATCTTAGGTACGAGTTCGACACTGAATGTTGATTTCAGAGAGATATGACAAGACAAAAACACAAATAAAGAGAGATCAAAATCAAAGTTTGGGTTAGCAAACAACCTGCTGGAATTGTGGTAAGGCTGGCCACATAAGAAGGAACTGTAGGAATCTCAAGAAGAAGAATGATAGCGTAAATGTGGTATCTGAAGAAGTACATGATGCACTATTGCTGACAGTTGATAATTCTGTTGATGATGAAAATGAAAAGGAGAGTGGGTCCGGGACACCCATTCCTATTGTTCCATAGGCAGATGATGAATAACCAAAGANAGTAAAATCCTCTGTAACTCCGTTGATGTAGGAAATTTGTCAAACCACGTAAATATGTGTTTTCCGCTGTGCTGTTACTGTTTTATGGTGTAAATTTTCTCTTTTTATTTTTTTGCTTCGTCGATCGTTCTCCTGTTTGATTTATAGATATACCACATCAACCGATGTATCTAGATCGTGTCACAAAAACTGGTATCAGAGTTTTTTTCAGATCTGAGGAAAGACGATGGCTGCAGATGAAGTGAAAGTTTCAGGGTTTGAGAAATTTGATGACACATATTTTGGTTATTGGAGGATGCAGATAGATGATTATCTCTATGAGAATAAACTTTATATTCCGTTATTTGGGAAAAAACCTGAAAGAATGGATGATACTGAATGAAATTTGTTGGATCAATAAGTTCTAGAGGTTATTCGATTGATCCTATTGAGGTCCGTTGCACACAACGTTTTCAAGGAGTGGAGGTCAACAGATTTATGGGAGTCTTATCAGGTATGTACGAAAAACTATCGGCGAATAACAAGGTGTACTTGATGAAGAAGTTATTTAATTTGAAGATGGTGGAAGTTGTTTCTATAGCTCAACACCTGAATGATTTCAATATTATCACAAATCAATTGTTCTTTGTTGAAATTGATTTTGATGATGAGATATGTGCACTGATATTATTGACATTGCTGCTAAATAGTTGGGAAACGATGAATATGACAGTTATCAGTTCTGCAGGGAAATCTAAACTGAAATCAATGATATTCGTGATTTGATTTTGGCTGAGGAAGTTCGCAGGAAAGATTCTGGCGAGATCTTAGCTACGAGTTCCACACTGAATGTTGATTTCAGAGAGATATGACAAGACAAGAACACAAATAAAAGGAGATCAAAATCAAAGTTTGGTTAGCAGACAATCTGCTGGAATTGTGGTAAGGCTGGCCACATAAGAAGGAACTGTAGGAATCTCAAGAAGATGAAGAATGATAACGCAAATGTGGTATCTGAAGAAGTACATGATGCACTATTGCTGACAGTTGATAATTCTGTTGATAATAAAATGAAAAGGAGAGTGGGTCCGGGACACCCATTCCTATTGTTCCATAGGCAGATGATGAATAACCAAAGAGCTTTGAAGAAATCTTGCAATATGAAAGTTCAAGCAAGTGGGAGCTGACAGAATTTCCACCAGGGGAGAAGACATTCATAACAAGTGGGTTTTCCAGGTGAAGACTGAGCGTGATGACAATAAGAGGTACAAAACCAGACTTATTGAAAAAGGCTTTCAGCAGACGTAAGATATCGTCCATGCAGTGGAAGTTGTAAGCAGAGATAAGAGTAATCCAGGAAATAACTTGGAGGTGCAAGACTGTTTGGATCCTGCTGATATGTTGATTGAGGGCGCTACTCTTGAGAAATTGAAGTTATGTACAACTTCAGTCGGTTTTCTGGAGTGAAAACATGGCTTTGAGTTGCAGTGGTGGAGGATTCAAGTTGGAGAGTTCATAGTGGAGGATTCACAGTGGAGGATTTATGTTTGAAGAAAAGGGCGACGCTGCAAGTGGAAGATATCAGTTTGAGGAAGAAGATGTTGTAGCTTATGTATCGGTCTCCAAGTGGGAGATTGTTAGCGCTTGAGCCCGATTTTTCTTGATCCCATTCCCGATCTCCCGCTCCTGCTTCCCGTTCCCGCACCTGATTGCAAAAGGTCGCGACCGCGACCCTGCAGTTTCGCGAAAACCGTTGCTCCCGCCTCCATATCGCGAAACGTCGCCAACCCCGCCTCCTCTCCGTGATAAAAGGTATCGCACGACTCTCCTTTCAGTTTAAGAGAAGTCATTGTGTTCTTCGGATTTCCTCGGGATAGAGAAATGTTTTCTCAGGATAGAGGATGGAAGGTGCAAGAAGTAGTTTCTTGCAGTGAAGGAAGGAGAAATATTATGAGAATTCTTTAAAAATCAATAAAAATCAAATGTAGGTTCTTCTTATTATCTCTAAAC
Source organism: Phalaenopsis hybrid cultivar (assembly GCA_002079205.1). Lineage (NCBI taxonomy): Eukaryota > Viridiplantae > Streptophyta > Magnoliopsida > Asparagales > Orchidaceae > Phalaenopsis > Phalaenopsis hybrid cultivar. Next base: position 12,380 of record JXCR01044543.1, read on the forward strand.
TTCTCCATCAAACCTTTCAANAAAAGGTATCGCACGACTCTCCTTTCAGTTTAAGAGAAGTCACTGTGTTCTTCGGATTTCCTCGGGATAGAGAAATGTTTTCTCAGGATAGAGGAAGGAAGGTGCAAGAAGTAGTTTCTTGCAGTGAAGGAATGAGAAAGATTACGAGAAATCTTTAAAAATCAATAAAAATCAAATGTAGGTTCTTCTTATTATCTCTAAACTTCTCCATCAAACCTTTCAATAAATGTATAGCTTCCATAGTAGACCTGCCTGGCATAAATCCAAATTGATTATGAGAAACTTTGTAATGCGTTTTAACCTATGTTCAATTACCCTCTCCCATAACTTTAAAGTATGACACATTAACTTAATTCCTGTTTGTGATGCGTCTTAACCTATGTTCAATTACCCTCTCCCATAATTTTAAAATATGACACATCAACTTAATTCCTCTATAATTTGCGTACTCTTGAGTATCTCATTTATTCTTAAAAATGGAGGCCAAAATACTCTTCCTTCACTCCTTGGGCATCTTTTTAGTTTTTAAAATAAATATTAAAGAGTTTAGTAAGCCAAAAAACTCCCAAATCTCTTAAATATTTCCACACTTCAATTGAGATATCNAGCATCTCATTTATTCTTAAAAATGGAGGCCAAAATACTCTTCCTTCACTCCTCGGGCATCTTTTTAGTTTTTAAAATAATATTAAAGAGTTTAGTAAGCCAAAAAACTCCCAAATCTCTTAAATATTTCCACACTTCAATTGAGATATCACAATGTCCTACAAACTTTCCACCCTTGGTTTTCTTTAAAGCCTCTTCAACTTCTTTTTTACTAATGCGACAGTAAAAATGAAACGTTTTATTATTATTCATGATATTAAGATTACTAAGGTCGATCGTATTTTTGAAAACTTCATTAAAAAGTTTATCAAAATAATTCACCCACCTATGCTGAATATTTTTTTCTAAGAAAAATACTTTTTGATTTTCGTCTTTAATACACTTTACTTGAGTTAAATCTTTACTTTTTTTTTCTTTGTTTGACTAGTTTATACTTATATTTTTCACTCTTCTTAGTATCTAATCTGTTATAAAGATCATTAAAAGCATAATTTTTAGCATCACAAATTGTTCTTTTAGTCTCCTTGCAGACCGTTTGATATTTTTTCTAGTTCTCTAAGCTTTTACATTTAAAACAATTTTTAGAGGATAACTTCTTATATTTTATCTTTTCTTGCACATTATTATTCCACAACCAACTATTTTTATTAATAAATTTTTTTTTCTTTAGATTCACCAAGCACATCTTTTGCTACTTGTTTAATAATATTTGTTACTTTATCCCACATAACATTTGCTTCATCACGAACATCCCAAATTTTAAAATCTTGAATTTTATTCATAAAAATAATTTTATTAGTCCTTAAGGTTTTCCCATCTAATTCCATGATGATAAATTATAGTATTCTTTATTTTACAACTCTTTATCTTAAAATCTAGAACTAATAAACGATGTTGAGTACTTAAATTCTCACTTGGAATGACTTTACAATCTTTACAATCTCGACGATCTCTTCTTCTCATAAGAAAATAATCAATTTGTGTTTTATTGGATCCACTCTTATAAGTTATAAGATGCTCATATCTTTTGTTGAATAAAGTATTAATAATAACAAAATCATACACTAAAAAAAAATTTAAAATATTTCTACATTCTTTATTAGTTACTCTAAAACCGTAGCCATCATGAGTATTTCTGAAGTCTTCTACCACTTTACCGACTTTTCCATTTAAATCTCATCCAATAAATATTCTTTCAAGAGGTATCATTTGTATTAAGGCTTCTAAGTCATTCCAAAATTTATCTTTAAATCCTGTATCTAAACCTACTTGAGGAGCATAAGTACTTATAAATATTAAAAATCTTAGTATCAATGATAATCTTGAGGGCTATAAGTCTTATAAAATTGAAATGGTAGAATTTTTTGTCTATGAGATATTAACTTTATACATGGAGAATTTTAGGAGATTTTTGATATTATGGATAAAATAACTCATCTCAATGGAGTTTTAGGAACTACGAGGATGTTATTTGCTTGAAAGTGTATTTTGATATTAGCATTTAACCAAGAAAAGGTTCAAGCTTGTGGTATTTACTTATGATTTAAAATTGATTGGTCATGATCTTTATCAAAGAGAATAAAGCATATTACATGGAAATCATTCGAGAAATGAAAATTTTGGTTTATGGAAGATTTACTATCAAATGACTTTGCGCTAAGGGTCCTTTTGGTTTCTTGTAGATGGAAAATATTTTTAAAAAAGTAATGTTTGTTTTTTCCTTCATTTTCTATATGAAAACAAATTCATTATATTGAGAGATATTTATAGAATAAAAGTCTGATTGATTTCTATTGCATACAGTTAAACAGTGGAATTTAAAAGCTTCATTGCTATTTAAATTATGTTTTATACACACAAAAGAAAAGAAAATGTTTTATACATGCAAGCCACCAGGTGGGCTCCAAGGTACTTACAAACAATGTGTTTTCTATTAGCCTTGAATGGTATATAATCAATTAGTACATAATGGGAAGGAGGAAATATATGTCGAAGTTATGAAACTTAGAATGATATTTATAATAGGCAAGTAATTAGAAATAATAGTTGGTTAGAGTAAAAAAGAAGTTTACAATTGCTATAGTGATATAGCTGTGTTCAAGATGAATTTTGTATCTTTTTGTATTGTGGAAAGCTTATGAAAAATTATTCATAATGAGATTCTGGGATCTTTTATTTGCTGGTTATATATGTTTAATAATTGATACGTTGTTTGAATTGAAAACATGGAACATGCACAACGTTTTATGAGATAAAAGGCTTAGGGGTTGAGAGATCAGGACGAGTTGAAATTTTTCTGTATGTTCAATTCTTAATTATTTTATTGATGGAAGATCTAATGATTCCTTGGTGAGATGTATTTTAGCATTTTGGAGATACCAAAAAAATGAGATATAGATGGGAAACTTGTACAGTTAAAACTAAGTAATTATGTTGAAATTGCAATAGATGTACAATGCCTTGAAAGATCATCAAAGTGAGTTAAAGTTTATGTTGTAAATTTGCAATATAAATTGTTGTGTTATGAGGATCTGAGTGATGAGCAATTTAGGAATTATCTATGGCCAAATTGGGTGTGAACAAAATAAGAATATAAAAATGAATTTATGTTAAATGAGAAAGGATGTATTGATGAAGAATTATATTTTAGGAGTTAGAGAAGCACTTGTTGAAAAATAAGCCAATGAAAATTAATTTAGATGGTTTGCACAAGTCCGATGGAGGGTGAGAAGCATTAAGGTAGTTAGATGAAATTACTATGAAAATATTTGGAAGAAAATTTGGTAAACTAAAAGTAAGTGGGGCAAAACTTTAATAAAATGGCTTACACCAGTTAGACTTTAGTAGTTTGTAACTTTATAAATTCAATCCAAATTAATTGGAATAAAGATAGTGATGATTACAATGATAGTTAATACATGTTTCTAAATTTGGTACCTGCTGGAATTGCAAATTAGTTTGGTGGTACAAAGCAACCCCCTAGCTGGAGTATGTTGATTTACATTGTATTTTTGGGCAGACTGCTGTTCCTTATGATTTTTCCCCTCTTATTATTCATTTACTTTCATAACTGGCAATTGGCACCTACTGTTCTTTGGTTTGGATGAACAAACCTTGTACCGGGGAATTTGTTAAAGTTTCATTGAAAATTGCCCGGCACAAAATGCATCCATCTAAACATAAGCTGTCTCTTGTTTTATTTCTATACAGTTGGAATATCATCATTATTAAAGCCATCAGTATTTGTATCATTGTCAGACCTTATTCGAGTTGTTTGTGTTTGGACTTGTAAATCCATAACCATTATTTTCCGTTAAGAATGAATTTTGCTACTTATAAGCCCCAAAACCCTTGCGATATTTTCTGGCTCTGCGCATATATTTCAGTGTAGTCTATGATTTTTAACTATTGTTATATTGGCATTTCCATGAATATCATTTTTCCTCTTTTTTCTTTCAATGCTAATTTATTCTTCATTGACAGTACTTCGACAGATATGATTATCTTGGAAATTCCTTTGAGCAGACATATCGCTGCTATCCAACATCTTTTATTGATAAGGTATGTGTTGCTTTGCTCACTGCATGTCTTGTGAATTTCTCATTTTCTATTTTGTGATATTTATTTTAAATTAACTAGATTTTGTGAGTTAGGGTGCTAAACTGAGCATTTGAGAATGTTGGGATCAAGTCAAAACACCTAATAAATAAAGAATTTATGTTGATAACTTACTAACATATGGAATCTGACTGTAATATTAATAGTTTTTGAGTGAATAATGGGTTGTTAGGTTAAAGGTATTTAGAAACCAATTGAATTTTATGTACTATGTAGAGCAAATATTGTGTTTTGGACTACTCTTATTTGTTTGATTGAGTATAAAATAAATTTAGATTGTTTGTTTTTTTGTGTTTGAGTGAAAGTAAATGAATCTAAATTAAAGCGAACCGAGGTCAGGGTAGCAAGTTGGTACTAGTGTTAACAGAGGTGTCACAAGGTTGATGAGAGCCATAGGCCCAATATGGCTGCTTTCTGTTGGCAATGTTTGTATTGGGAAAGAGGTCATGGGGAGAGCTATAGGTCACACTGTATGTGGAGTTCGAGATGGCATGCTGAGAACTTAAGGTTTGTGATGTCGTCAGAAGAGACTGAGGTGTCATGAGGTTGGCCTGATTGCAAGGATGGCTAGTGTCATTTGTGGCTTTTGCGACAGTGACGTATTTAGAAAATAGCAAAAAATAAACTTAGTGAGATTCCAAATTTCTCAACAAATTACTTTGTATTAGTTATTCTTGGAACCTAACATTTTATATTTTAGAACCTCTTCATTTTTTTAGTCTACACATAATATATCAAAATAAACAGCCTTTAAGGATTTTCGAATTCCAGTTAAAATATATCACGGATGAGTGCAGCAGTACTGAACTGTATACAATATCAGTATAATACTTGGCTGTAATATATAGGTTAAGACATAGGTATTTCTGCCAAGTCTGCATCTGTTCTAAGTTCTAACCAACTTTTTTCTTTTCACACAATTTCTACAATTTTTATGAGCATTGGAAAACTGTGTTCTCTTTCCAACTCTATTCTATGTTTGTTAAAGTAGCAGCAAGTGCTTATAATCTGGTTAACATTATGGAGTCAATTGTATAAAAAGCCAATGGGATTTTTACTTCATTTTTAATTATTTCAAGCCTTTGTCAGCCTTCTAAGAAAATTTATTGCAACTCCATTCAGGTACATCACAAGTGCTGCTTTAGTGACTAGGTCTTCAGCTTCCTTAAAACCTCATTTTTATGGCACGTGGAGTATTTTTTTTTTAATTTTTATATTGTAATATACGGAGACTGTGTANAGTCCACACATAATATATCAAAATAAACAGCCTTTAAGGATTTTGAACTCTATACAATATCAGTATAATACTTGGCTGTAATATATAGGTTAAGACATAGGTATTTCTGCCAAGTCTGCATCTGTTCTAAGTTCTAAACAACTTTTTTCTCTTCACACAATTTCTACAATTTTTTTGAGTATTGGAAAACTGTGTTCTCTTTCCAACTCTATTCTATGTTTGTTAAAGTAGCAGCAAGTGCTTATAATCTGGTTAGCATTATGGAGTCAATTGTATAAAAAGCCAATGGGATTTTTAGTCCATTTTCAATTATTTCAGGCCTTTGTCAGCCTTCTAAGAAATTTATTGCAACTCCATTCAGATACATCACAAGTGCTGCTTTAGTGACTANTAGTCCACACATAATATATCAAAATAAACAGCCTTTAAGGATTTTCGAATTCCAGTTAAAATATACCAAGGATGAGTGCAGTAGTACTGAACTCTATACAATATCAGTATAATACTTGGCTGTAATATATAGGGTAAGACATAGGTATTTCTGCCAAGTCTGCATCTGTTCTAAGTTCTAACCAACTTTTTTCTCTTCACACAATTTCTACAATTTTTATGAGCATTGGAAAACTGTGTTCTCTTTCCAACTCTATTCTATGTTTGTTAAAGTAGCAGCAAGTGCTTATAATCTGGTTAACATTATGGAGTCAATTGTATAAAAAGCCAAAGGGATTTTTAGTCCATTTTCAATTATTTCAAGCCTTTGTCAGCCTTCTAAGAAATTTATTGCAACTCCATTCAGATACATCACAAGTGCTGCTTTAGTGCCTAGGTCTTTAGCTTCCTCAAAACCTCATTTTTATGGCACGTGGAGTATTTTTTTTTTTTTAATTTTTATATTGTAACATACGGAGAGTGTGTAGTTATGTTTCTAATTTAACATTGTGAATTTTGTGAACGAACACATTAATTTTCGTTGGATTTCATGTTCATCATTGATTGTCTGACAGCATTTTTTTTAAATCTTGCAGCCACAACTGGAAGGCGNACTAGGTCTTCAGCTTCCTCAAAACCTCATTTTTATGGCACGTGGAGTATTTTTTTTTTAATTTTTATATTGTAATATACGGAGAGTGTGTAATCATGTTTCTAATTTAACATTGTGAATTTTGTGAACGAACACATTAATTTTTGTTGGATTTCATGTTCATCATTGATTGTCTGACAGCATTTTTTTTAAATCTTGCAGCCACAACTGGAAGGCGGTGACAAAAGTATGTTGCATGAGCTCCTGCTATCATTTTTATTATATTATGTTTACTCACTTCTGCTGTCTTGGACATGTTTACTGAATTAGCTTTATATTGTCACAGTTATANTGGTGACAAAAGTATGTTGCATGAGCTCCTGCTATCATTTTTTTTATATTATGTTTACTCACTTCTGCTGTCTTGGACATGTTTACTGAATTAGCTTTATATTGTCACAGTTATANCCATTTCCGAGCTCAAGTATGTCTCAATTCTTCTTCTTCCTTCTGGATGTGTAGATCTGCCATTCCTCATCCAAGGATTGACTCATTTGATTAATGGATTGGTCCAAAGATGGTCAGACAGGTGTAAGACGTTGCACATCATGATCCTCCTGAGTCTGAGTAGCATTGACATCTTTCTGGATCTGATGAGGCGGTGGTGAAGCAACAAAGGTATTTTCATCTGTAATATCAGTGATATGTTCTAGGGTAGGCGGAGTCTGAAGAATCTCTCGCCTCCACGTTAGGAGGTTCCAAAGACGGGGGAGCTACAACAATGTGTGGAGACTGAATGATTGATATATTGCCTGCGGGAATAGTAACGTCTTTAGGTGTATCTTTTTGATGATCGATAGTGTCAATAACTTGGAGCTGATCAGAAGTTGGAACCACTGTCTCTAGCGGAGCACTTTATTTTTTTGGTCTGAGGTGGGGATGTAGATGATGACATTGAGAACTGGAGTGATCGAACATACGACAGTTCGAACAATACGAAGGAAAATGCTCAATCTCTACCTTCTGTCAATATCCATGATGTTGTGTGCCCAATCAAATTTTCTCATAAGCGGAAGAAGTAATGTATCTTTCAACAAGTACTCTGGTTTCAGATGGACGAGAAAGATTAAAAGTAGGAATGTCCATCTTGAGTGGCTTACGATAAGCTTAGACAATAGAATACAACATTTTTTGAGAATGGTAATGAAATTTTAGACCAAGAAGACAAATCCAAACCGGAATGATTGGTGGATCCGTCTGTAGATTAAAATCTACAAACCATTTCAAAATCTTTATTGTTCTGTTATCAGTCTAGATTATCCTTCTAGCAAATAAGCGTGTGTAATCTTCCTCATTATTAATTTGAATAAGAATATATCTCCCATCTAATAGTCTAATTTTCCACTCCTAACAAGGTGCATAAGTTCAAATTCCTTGCGAATAAGCTCTATTTTGGGATGATCATATAGAAATTTCCCAACCAAATTCAGACGACATGAGGAAATAATTTGAATACCTTCAGCTTCTGTAAAAAAGATAGCAGACTTCCCATACTTCATACCGGGTTTCTTGATGTACTCCTCCCACTCAAACGAAGGAGGGAAAGTGCACGATTTAGGTGTACCTGAGGCATGGATACCCGTGAGGGCAGCTGCATACGATCTGTCTGAAACCATCATCAAAATAAAGGTGTGGCGTTAAAAAGAAAACACGGGAAAAGTGGCATCGATCGAAGCTGAAAAGGAGAACACGCGGGAGCCGCACCACAGAGGAGCCACAAAGCCGAGACGGGAAGGAACCGTGAAAGCTGCTCGCGAGACGGGAGCCGCAAAACTCACGAGACCGAAAGACTGCCGCAGAGGCACTCTTGTGACGGGAAGCTGCAAAGAGCCGCGCCGCAGAGGAGCCTCAGAGCTGAGAACTCCCGAGCTTTCT
>JXCR01044543.1:23779-37585 GCA_002079205.1 Phalaenopsis hybrid cultivar
ATATATATATATATATATATATATATATATATATATATATATATATATATATATATATATATATATATATATATATATATATATATATATATATAATTTGGAAAAAAATAATATTTTGAATTTTGGAAAATACAAGATCGGTACGATCCCCATATCCCCAGTAGTTTAAATAAACGAGCCTAATACCACAAATAGTGCACCTATCCCGGGGGATAGAAACATTACTTACTGATGAAGACTCTATTAAATAAACTAAAGATTGCATGACATCTGTTTAAATCTGCGAAACCATTTTTATGTTGACCGACAAATTCCCTTATTTAATACGAAAAATCAAATAGGGTTTATATTAAGTTGGGTTTGGAAAAGCTTTCTATAAGGGCAAACTCCTATAGTTAATTACATCATAAATAACCGAAGTCACCTAAGAAAACTCTCGATAAAAATCAGAGGATATTATCTTCAAAGAGGTCAAAGGATTAGAGCTTTTCAGCGAGATCAGATAAAGAGATGTGAAAGGGGAATGACTCAAATTTGAAAACATTTGTCGTAGAATCCAAAGGAGAAAGAACTAGCGGATGTCATAGATCCGAAGGAGAACCTCGATGACTTCCCAGTCTATCCTATTGTTTAACTTCAATTTTAAGGAGAAATATTTAAATGTTTCATCTTGTCAATTTTATTGGTTAAAGCTTATATTTGTGTGAAATGATCACACAAATAGCCTGAAAGATGTGAGGATTTATGTCATAACAAACGACAATCTCAAAATCCTAAGACGGGTTAGGGCTTAAATTGCATAGTAGAGCTATACAAAGGCATAAATATAAATTGAGGATTTATGTTTGCATAAGAAAATAACCTCGAATTCCTATGGATTTATTATTTAATTCTAAAGAATGGTTTAGCCGGTGAAGACATGTTTTCCTGTTAAAGATGGTTGTGCTCCCCACAATCCTAGCTCCAAGCTCCTCGTCGTGGCAAGTTTAGGTTTTCTAATGTGTCAAGTTATGATGTCAAATCAGATGTCCATAAGGTTATGGTCATTTAAGTATTATGGGGCATATTAAAGTTGATTAAAGCGACACCGGTTAGGATCCTACGGTTCCCTCATTCCGGTACCACTATTTTCTATCAAATTCACTTAGTCTAAATGAATTTACTAAACTCAACTCAATGAGTTCCACACTTTCATTTAGACCGTGGGAAATCTCGTTAGAAACCGTAGGTTACCTCCTCCGAGAGATTCCTGATCATCCGATAGAGACATTTTAATTTAGGTGCAATTGTTATTTTGTGATGTTTGTGATTAAAATTTGAGTTATCTTATATTTTGAATATTGTGGGGGTGAATTTTATCTTGATTGATTTTAGTTTTGATTTCAGTTTCAGTTTTGTGGCTTTCCTAAAGGTTTCAATTTTGACATGCAGGGTGACATCGTTGTTTAACATGCAAGTTTGTAAGCAAGAAACAAAAGGAGCAGTGAGGAAAAAACAAAAAAGTATGCACTGTAAACTGTAAAAGCGTACCTGTCGAGTCTTCTCGTTCCTCCATCTGAAAGTTTAGTACTTGCAAGACACATATATATAATTTTTGCAGGAATTAAAACATGCTTATAAAGAAAGTAGAAAATACAAGTTTAAGGTGTGTCTACCAGATCCAATGTCATATTTTGGTGGTTCCAAATTTTGAGGATGATTCTATTAAACAAATCATAATAAGTCCAAATGTTCTTTAAGATTTCCAAAGGATCATGAAGAAGTCTCAAGTAATACCCAGGCATTTCATAGTCCCTGAAATTATCTAGAGTTCATTTTGGCCTTATTATGTTTATTATACAATGCATCCAGTTAATACCCTTATGCTCAGTAAATTTGATGTTTTGATTATCCCTTAAGTAGGGTAATTAGCACTTGCTGTCTCATTTATGAGTTATATAGGTAAAGACCCTTGGAGACAACTCAACTTAATTAAGGAATTTAATTAATTTAATTTTTAAAGAATGTAATTGTAGTGTTTTGAAAGGCTTTAAATTAATTATAGGTTACGTTTTAAACCTTATTAGACAAAATTTTTATTAAGCCTAGTTCACTACTAAGCCTTTAAGATTTAATGGGTAGATTGGTAATTTTAAGAAAAATGATTTTTAATATTTATATTCTTAATCTTTATCATGAATTATAAATCATTTTAAAACTAATAACAGGGGGCTTCAAATCATTGAGTTATGATCTTCCAAAATCAAACCCCTCACCTTAAAATCTCCTTATTTAAACACTCTTCCAAATTTCATTAATTTCAAGAAATTAAAAATTTATCCTTTATAAGACCAAAATGGAATTGGTTTCTACCACTTACCCTTATATATTCCAATCATCAAAACATATCAATTAAGATCCTTTATTTTTCCCTTTGGTTAAGCCTAAATATTAATTAAGCCTTAAATTCCAAAATTACCATTTTGCCCCTTAGGCCTTAATACCCTATAATTCATTAAATTAGACTCAAATGACTTGAAAATTTTATGTTACCTCACTCATGGGTTAATTAAAACATCAGAGGAGAAAGTATGATTTTTCTAAATTTATTTAGTTTTATAATTATTTTTAATGCAAAAATAAAGATTTTCAATGAGAATTTAATAACTCATTCAAAATAAAACTTATATCCTTAAGAAAATTATTAGAGGTTCACATAGATCAGAGCACCACTTGTAGTAATTTTCATGATTTTTAGAGGTTTAATTTAATTATTATAATTAATCTTTTGTTTTGTGAATTAATTAAATATAAAATATTATTTAAAAGGAGGATTGAATTTTATATTTTTATTAAATCTCTCTATGTCCAGGAAACCCAAAGAAACAAACTTCATATTTTTTGCAAATAATTATTTTAGCGAAAAATTAAAGAAAATTCATTTTTAAGCTTTTAAAATTAATATCTTGACTTAAAACATTAGGAAATTTATTTTAATTGGTCCCGAGTAATCAAGAAGCCAAATGTGATATTTTAGTATGTTTTTATGATTTTGCAATTTTTATGATTTTTAATTAATTTTTGATTATTTAAAGGCTTAAAGATAGCTTAAAAATGAACAATTTACTTTAATTAAAATTCTATTTTTCTTAGGTTCCTCTAGTCATAAGGAGCTCCCAAAACCAATTTGGTTATTTTTTTAGTTTTATATTAATTATTAGAATTATTTTAATACAAAAAAAGTGATTTCTCTTAATTAATCCATTTGAGTGATCAAATTAACTCTAATTGACTTGAAATTTTTATGAGGAGCTACCCTAACATTAAATTACAATGTGAAATAGTTTTTTATGTCATCTACATTTATAATTATTCCAAATTAATTTTTTTTATTGTTAGGGTTAGTGACAATTAATGCTATTTTTAATGAGTTGAATCAAGTTTATATTTTTCCTAGGATCCTCTGACCACAGTGAACCTATCAAAATAATTTTTGTATTTTTATGATGAGTATTTTAATTATTATAATTTTTACACCAAAACAAAGGTCATTAACTTGAAAATTAGATATCTCTAGTTAGAGATACCCCCTGACCTTGGAAAAATCAGGGGAGATGCCTAACAAGAGAGACATCAAAAGCCCCATGGTCCCATGCCATGGTGAAATGTCTATGCAAATGGAGAATCAAAATAAATAAAACACTATTTAATTAATTAAAAATAAAATATGTATCAGATGGATATAAAAATATTTTCACATTGTTCTCCTCTGTTCACTGAGCAAGAGTGTATTTTTATTTTATTTTTGTGTTTTTTCTACACCAAGTTATGGATTTTTTGAAGTTCTAGATATTTATTTAAATAAGAAAATCCCTAATTTTCTACTTAAGTGACCCGACGCCACCTCAACTTAGGCAGATCCGAAGCTTCATGTGGCGTCTTCTGGTTCGGTGCCGCCTTCTAACTCAGCCGCCACATGTCCCGCTGTTCCGCTCCTTCTCCTCGTCCGGCTCTATCACGATCGTCCGTCTAATACACGTGGAAATGAACGACATCCGTTCATCGTCCTCATGCCTCTAGCCCGAGAACCTTCCAACTTCAAACCTTAATATATCTCTCAATACTCAGCCAAATCAAGTGAGGTTTGTTCCTATTGACTCGTATTGATGAGGCATACACATCCATATGATTAATCAAACCTTAAATCAACTCTATGCTCATGGAGAATTAAATGAAGCTCGATTTAGGGTTACCTTGGTCCAAGAGGGGAAGCCTCGATTGGATGCTTGTGGAAGCTTCGTGGGGGCCCAAAGAGCTCCTAGATGAAGCCTCAAGCTGTAGTGAAATGTCTAGGTATGATTTCGACCAAGGCCAGTTTGGGGCGTTGATCAAAGTCTACCATAGGGTGCTCTGGTGATAGGGTTTCTATAGGAGATCTTTCTCTGTCACTATGGGGATGGTGTGAGTGCAATTAATTTAAATTTGGTGGAGTATGTGGAGATGTCCTATTTCAGCCTAGGGATTGAGCTCCAAAATTGAGCTCGAGCACTATATTTGAGTGGCTAAGGATGGTTGGATTGAACTCAAGAGTTCTTGAGGATGCTCTGGAAGCAATTTGGAAAAGTCTCCCCAAAGAATTCCAAGCTCCCTTCCTTTGGCCATGGAGGTTGGGTTTAAATAGAGGGGGAAGGAGAAACCATCAAAGGAAATTGGTGGATGCTTTAGGTTGCTTATGTGGATGCCAGCTGCAAAAATCCAATTGGGATGAGACAGCTTGGATGGGTTTAATTTTGAGTTTTAGCAATGGGGGAGCACTTGACCATGGCTTTTTAGACAGCCTAGATGGCCGACCGGCTAGGCTCAGGTCACCATTTGACTCAGGGAGGTCAGTGCTTCATTTTGGTGAAGTCAATTGGGGTTGGCCATGTGTAAAGGCATTGAATTGAAATAATATGGGGAAAGGGCTATTTTGGGTTAATTTGGGTCAAATTATGTTTTGGGGTTGGGTTCACCCCTCAAGGAAGGTTTGATACACCATTTGTTGACTGAGATAATACCATCTCAAATCTTACATGTTCTCACAATAGGTATTAATATCATAATTAGCCAAATCAAAAAGTAAATGAAGTGCAAGGTTTTAAATCATCACAACTTCTTTCAGCATTGAAGCCTAATACTTTACATAACTTTCTTTCAACACTTAATCACTTATCCTTTTAAGGAAAAAGATAAAGAAAACTACTTAGAATCCATGGAGAAAACACAATCACACATGAGTTTAAAAGTAGAAATCATGCACACAAACAAGAAATCTAANATAGTTTTTTCAAGATTCTGGAACATAGTCGTTTGAATCTAAATTCTCGTTATCAAAGTTGTATCCCATGTAATGTTTATTTATTTAGAGCAAATTTTGATATAGATTAGTTAAAATGTAGCAATCATATTAAACTTTAATATGTTACAATCCGTTAGTCACATCCCACATCGGACGATTGAACGCAGATAATGCTACAAATGACACAAATATCTATCTTTTATTTGAGGTAGAACGTCCCTTTTGAACTGTAAGTTATGGACAATGGATTATCATGATAGGAGAATTGCAATATGTCTCATGGATTATCATGACCGAATAATGGTAAGGAATGCAGGAAATTCACTTATATGCCATAACCCATGCTATAGCTAGAGTTCAAAAGGAACGCAACCTTTAGCAATCTGTATAATGGGTTTTGTTTGTAAGGCTTAAAAACAGAAAGATTCTGGGAATGTATGCATCTTTTTGAGTATTCTATGCTGCTACTATAAATAGTTGTTTATTTTAAAGAATTTTTGGCTATTAACAATTTAAATAAGTTTTTCTTCCCAATATTTGTGTCTCCTTACTAGAATGATGTTTGAAGAGCGTTGGTGGAATCATACCATCCTTATTCATTCTGCTTTCAACTATCTTCCATTTGTCAATTTCTCGACTTTGAACATCTTTAATTATTGTTGTTTCTTCTTGTGGAGTGTGACTAATATGTTTAATGCTTCTAGTTCTATGGATTTTAACTTTGCTCTACCTCGATATTCATGGCTTATGGGTTTAGTTTTTACTTTGAGAGAGCTATTACCTTTTTAATGTGGGTTTGAATCTCTTATGTTGCTATTATTCATCAACGACATAATTGTCATCTATACCCTCCAAATCATTGCTATTTTCAAAATTTACTCCCTCTTACCTCCATTTGTTAAATATTTATATATATATGTGTGTGTGTATTTTAAAAAAGCCCTAGGGCTAATATATTAAAGAAAGATACAGATAGGTTGTATGAGATGACCTAAAAGAAGGCCCAACTCAAACAATACAACACACACAAAAACCCAAAGAAGCAAAGATACATAAAGATAAAAAACTAAAAATCCACCAACAGGCGCAAAGGTGCTAGGGACGTCTCACTTTAGTTCTTCCTCTGTCTCTAGTTCTCGGAAGAAAGCCAACTAACAAATTGGTAAGTTGCGTACCATTACCCGAAGTAACCAAAATATCATCCATCAGATTTCTGAGCTCAAAGTATGTCTCCATTCTTCTTCTTTCTTCTGGATGTGTAGACCTGCCATTCCTCATCCGAGGATTGACTCATTTGATCAATGGATTGATCCAAATATGGTTGGACAGGTGCAGGACGTTGCACATCATGATCCCACTCAGTCTGAGTAGCATTGACATCTTTCTGGATCTGATGAGGCGGTGGTGAAGCAACAAAGGTATTTTCACTTGTAATATCAGTGGTAGGTTCTAAGGCAGACAGAGTCTGAAGAATCTCCCTCGCCTCTACGATAGGAGATTCCTAAGACGGGGGAGCTACAATAATGTGTGGAGACTGAATGGTTTATATATTGCCTGCGGGAATAATGACGCCTTCAGGTGTATCCTTTTGATAATCGATAGTGTCAATAACTTGGAGTTGATCAGGAGGAGTTGGAATCACTGTCTCTAGCAGAACACTTTATTTTTTTGGTCTGAGGTGGAGATGTAGATGATAACATTGAGAACTGGAGTGACCGAACATACGGAGTTCGAACAATACGAAGGAAAATGCTCAATTTCTACCTTCTGCCAATATCCATGATGCTGTGTGTCCAATCAAATTTTCTCAGAAGCGGAAGAAATAATGTCTCTTTCAACAAGTACTCTGGCTTCAGATGGACGAGAAAGATTAATAGTAAGAATGTCCGTCTTGAGTGGCTTACCATAAGCTTAGACAATAGAGTGCAACACTTTTTGAGAATGGTAATGAAATTTTAAATCAAGAAGACAAATCCAAACATGAATGATTGACGGTTTCGTCTGTAGGTCAAAATCCACAAACCATTTCAGAATCTTCATTGTTCTGTTATCAATCTAGATTATCCTTCTAGTAAATAAGCGTGTGTAATCTTCCTCATTATTAATTTAATAAGAATATGTCTTCTATCTAATAGTCTAATTTTTCACTCCCTACTAGGTGCATAAGTTTAAATTCCTTGCAAATAAGCTCTATTTTGGGATGACTATATAGAAATTTCTCAACCAAATTCAGACGACAAGAGGAAACAATTTGAATACCTTCAGCTTCTGTAAAAAAAATAACAGATTTCCATACTTCATACCAGGTTTCTTGATGTACTCCTCCCACTCAAACGAAGGAGGAAAAGAGCACGATTTAGGTATACTTGAGGCATGGATACCCGTGAGGGCAGCTGCATACGATCTGTCTGAAATCATCCTCAAAATAAAGGTGTGGCGTTAAGAAGAAAACACGGGAAAAGTGGCATCGATTGAAGCTGAAAAGGAGAACACGCGGGAGCCGCACCTTAGAGGAGCCACGAAGCTGAGACGGGAAGGAGCCGTGAGAGCTGCTCGCGAGACGGGAGCCGCAAAACTCACGAGACCGGAAGACTGCTGCAGAGGCACTCGTGAGATGGGAAGCCGCAAAGAGCCGCACCGCAGAGGAGCCGCAGAGCTGAGAACTCCCGAGTCGGGAAAACTCGCAAGGCTGGAAGGCCGCGCCACATATTGCGAGATGCATGAAGACGAAGTCGGGCGCGGAACATAAATCAGGCGCGTCGCCGGAAAAGAAGCAGCGAAGCCGTAACAGTTGCTAGGGTTCTCCATCAGGTGCGTCGCTGGAAAAGAAGCAGCGAAACCGTAACAATTGCTAGGGTTCTCCATCAGGCGAAACCCTAGCAGAGCCGAGCGGGAAGGAAGACGAAGCCATTTTTATTATATATATATTCAAAAGATTGGCCAGAGGCTGTTATACGAGTCTCGCGACCAACCTCATGTGCTTAATAATTCCATTCCACATATAGTCGGGATCGAATCCGTGAACCAGTGTCACAGTAGGTGGCACATGTATGTATGTATATATATATATATATATATATATATATATATATATATATATTAAATATTATAACTCTTATTGATAGAGGATACTGGTATCGATTTAGCACTGAGCAAAATAAGAAATTGAATTCACAAAAGTGAACTGCTTTTTTTTTTGTGCCTATATTAAATTACCTAAACGTTTTCCATAGCATTGCATTTAACCTGCCTTCTGTTTTGAAAATTTCAGTTCCAGATGGTCAAGCCGAACCAATTGCTGAACCGAAGTTCAATCCTTTTAGTGGTTCAGCAAGACGGCTGGATGGAAAGACTTCAACTCATGCTCCAGGTATGCCTAACCTCCCAAAGTATGGCCAGTCGGAGCAAGGAAATGGCTTCAAGGGTTCAATGACGGCCGCCTCACAGAATTCTGCTTCACGCCAAACCTCAGGGAAGCTGGTCTTTGGTTCAAGTGCTAGCCATGCCCCCAAGGAAAATGTGAGTTAAAAAGATTTTATACCTTGGTGAATTTCGGTTTTTGAATACCAANATCCAGGTATGCCTAACCTCCCAAAGTATGGACAGTCGGAGCAAGGAAATGGCTTCAAGGGTTCAATGACGGCCGCCTCACAGAATTCTGCTTCACGCCAAACCNCTCCAGGTATGCCTAACCTCTCGAAGTATGGCCAGTCGGAGCAAGGAAATGGCTTGATGGGTTCGATGACGGCCGCCGCACAGAATTCTGCTTCACGCCAAACCTCAGGGAAGCTGGTCTTTGGTTCAAGTGCCAGCCATGCCCCCAAGGAAAATGTGAGTTAAAAAGATTTTATACCTTGGTGAATTTCGGTTTTTGAATACCAAATTAGAGATTTTATCTTCTTTTGTAGATGGATCTCATTTCTCTCTTTTCTCTCTATTAAATTGAGCATGACATTAATGTGAGTATAAACAAGTGTAGCAAGATTGAAAAAAGATGTAAAATAGTTTAATTTTCGGATTTAGGTTGCATAAGGAACAACTTAGTCTAGTTGGAGACTTCAAAAGATCGTTAGGGAAAGATGAACTGATAAAACTAAAATCAATGATTTGAATGCTAAGTGGCAGATGAAACTAACACTGATGATGTGGTCCCTCAAGTTTTTCTGCTTAATTGTTTAGCATTTCATGCAATTTAATATAAATGAGAGTTTATAAAGCAAGATATAAATGGTTGAGATTAGCTTAATGATGATGAGGAAATGCTGAACTTTTCTTTTTTACATTTATACCACCCAAATCATTCATATCACATAGAGATACCGCCATTTTAACTTTTAAAAGTTAAAATACACATTTTCTTAAGATGTTATGTATTAAAAATTAAAGCTTTCATGTTAGATATGTAAATAAATAAAAATTGAGTGGTATGTATGTAAATCTTCCTTTTTATCTCCTCTTAAATGTTTATAATCTTAGATTTTACCATAGATTTTCAGACTAATGAATTGCTTCTCATTTTAGGTGCCCAAGGAAGATGCTTCGAAGAAAGAAGAGCCCAAATTCGAGGCATTCAAGGGGAGGAAGTACTCATTAAAAGACTGATGATAAGCTTATAGCATGTTTTATCAAATGACTAACAGTGTTCATATTTTCTTTTGAAACAATTTATGTTATTGTATAGTCGTTTTAGTCACTGTAACTATTATAGCTATATTTCCTTAATACACTGATGATAACCATTAGCTTTCGATGCTTCTTTATAACTAGTTTAGCTGCGATTTAATAGTGTAATTGTTAGTAATATATAGAAAGATTGTTCATTTAGATTTGGAACATGAGATAGGATTAAAATAAACTGCAAAATATAGTATAAGATTGTAGATTCTAATTTATATTTTAGCTTCAATACTTGGAGTGAAGCTTGTAGCTTGCTATTATGTTTATGAATTGGTGACTACATGACAAGTCTAATTGCATTTTCTTAAATATTGATTTTTAAATACTCGATCTTGCCAGTACTACATAAGAAAATAATTAAGCCCCGATTTTTATATGAGGATTTGGTATAAAGAAAATAGTATACAATATACTGATTATTGAAATAAAATAAGATCATTTACTCGGAAAATAAGCTTTTTAATTTTTTTTTTTCCCTTTTAGAAAGATATGTGATTAGTGTAGCTCAAGAACTCAAGTGTTGGGCCTTTCAATTTTGAGAAAAAAATTGTGTTTGGTCATCCGCACTTGACCAATGGTCGGGTGACGGCTCGACATAGCCAACGACCACTTTATTTGTGGATGAGGTGTATGCCGAGGTATAGTCTGGCCATTCGTCCTCCGCACCTGAAGGTGACAGATGTAATTTTTTCTCTTCAACGACGTCAATGCATAATTGCAGGTCAGTATCATCCTTCTATTTATTTACCTTGACATATTTTTTCATATATTATAATGAAAACAAATGTTAAATTTTCGAATTTGAATCAGTCGAAATTCTTTTCTTGTTTGGTACACTATTCAAATGCATATTGCATCCGACCATTGGTTAAGTGCGGATGACCANTGTTATGGAAAGATGAATTGATAAAACTAAAATCAATGATTTGAATGCTAAGTGGCAGATAAAACTAACACTGATGATGTCGTCCCTCAAGTTTTTCTGCTTAATTGTTTAGCATTTCATGCAATTTAATATAAATGAGAGTTTATAAAGCAAGATATAAATGGTTGAGATTAGGTTAATGATGATGAGGAAATGCTGATAATGGTACTTTTCTTATGTTAACTGGAGTTAACTATTCAGACTTTCTATGTATTTACATATCTAACACCTAAACTTTACTTTTTTACATTTATACCACCCAAATCATTCACATCACATAGAAATACCACCATTTTAACTTTTAAAAGTTAAAATACACATTTTCGTAAGATGTTTTGTATTAAAAATTAAAGCTTTCGTGTTAGATATGTAAATAAATAAAAATTGAGTGGTATGTATGTAAATCTTCCTTTTTTTCTCCTCTTAAATGTTTTATAATCTTAGATTTTACCATAGATTTTCAGACTAATGAATTGCTTCTCATTTTAGGCGCCCAAGGAAGAAGCTTCGAAGAAAGAAGAGCCCAAATTCGAGGCATTCAAGGGGAGGAAGTACTCATTAAAAGACTGATGATAAGCTTATAGCATGTTTTATCAAATGACCAGCAGTGTTCATATTTTCTTTTGAAACAATTTATGTTATTGTATAGTCGTTTTAATCACTGTAACTATTATAGCTATATTTCCTTAATAGACTGATGATAACCATTAGCTTTGATGCTTCTTTATAACTAGTTTAGCTGCGATTTAATAGTGTAATTGTTAGTCATATATAGAAAGATTGTTAGCCTGATTTATTCATTTAGATTTGGAACATGAGATAGGATTAAAATAAACTGCAAAATATAGTAGAAAATTGTAGATTTTAATTTATATTTTAGCTTCAATACTTGGAGGGAAGCTTGTAGCTTGCCATTATGTTTATGAATTGGTGACTACATGACAAGTCTAATTGAATTTTCTTAAATCTTGATTTTTGAATACTCGATCTTGCCAGTGCTACATAATAAAATAATTAAGCCCCGATTTTTATATGAGGATTTGGTAAAAAGAAAATAGTATACAATATACTGATTATTGAAATAAAATAAGATCATTTACTCGGAAAATAAGCTTTTTAATTTTTTTTTCCCTTTTAGAAAGATATGTGATTAGTGTAGCTCAAGAACTCTAGTGTTGGGCCTTTCTATTTTGAGAAAAAAAATTGTGTTTGGTCATCCGCACTTGGCCAATGGTCGGGTGACGGCTCGACATAGCCGACGACCACTTTATTTGTGGATGAGGTGTATGCCGAGATATAGTCTGGCCATTCGTCCTCCGCACCTGCAGGTGACAGATGTAATTTTTTCTCTTCAACGACGTCAAAGCATAATTGCAGGTCAGTATCATCCTTCTATTTATTTACCTTGATATATTTTTTCATATATTATAATGAAGACAAATGTTAAATTTTCGAATTTGAATCAGTCAAAATTCTTTTCTTGTTTGGTACACTATTCAAATGCATATTGCATCCGACCATTGGTTAAGTGCGGATGACCAAACACATTAGAATTTGTTGGATGCTTTAAAATGCTAAAGATCGTGCAATATACAAATAATGCCTTTCAATTGGAAAGGTTTGGTCAATTTTATTTACAAAAAGTGTGTTTTTATTGCAAGTACACACACACACTACATATATATACATATATACATATACATATCTAGATACACACACACACACACACACACACACACACACACACATATATATATATATATATATATNTTTCAATTGGCAAGGTTTGGTCAATTTTATTTACAAGAAGTGTGTTTTTATTGCAAGTTGATTAATTCGATCTATAATAAAGAGTAGGGCATCGTGGCTAATCATTTAAATGCTCCTATCATGACAAAAAAAGATTAATAATGTTATATCATTTTAGTTCATGCATCATCAGGGCAATTTAAATTAAATATTACATAATGTTGTAAAGGTAGGGATGTCTTGGTTCTTGTGGTGGGATTCTTAGGAATGCTTATGGTGAAGGTATGGATATCCTGAAAGCAAATCTCTTAAAAATTCAAATTATTTTTAGAAAGACTTTTGAGAAAGTTGGTCGTCTCTGTCTCTCGGCACAATTTTGGTTAAGAGGTTGTGAAGTATATATATATATATATATATATGTGTGTGTGTGTGTGTGTGTGTGTGTGTGTGTGTGTGTNTGTGTATATGTATCTCTGTATACATATATGTATATAAGTGTATATGTCTATATGTATACATATACATATATAAGTGTATATGGATATGTAGACATATGTATATACATATATATGTATGGATATATAGACATATATATATATATATATATATATATATATATACATATATATGTATGGATATATATACATGTGTATATACATATATATGTATGTGTATATAGACATGTGTATATACATATATATGTATGTATATATATGTGTATCTACATATATATGTATATATACATGTATGTACATGTACATGTATGTATATATACATGTATGTATGTATATATACATGTATGTATGTATATATACATGTATGTATGTATACATGTATATATATATATATATATATATATAGACACATATATATATAGACACACATACATACATACATATATATATACACATATACACATATACATATACATACACACATACATATAGACACATATATATATAGACACACATACATACATATATATATACACATATACATATACATACACACATATATATATACACATATACACATATACATATACACACACACATACATATACACATATACACATATGCATATGCACACACACACACACACACACACACACACACACACACACACACAGATATATACA
>JXCR01044543.1:46796-111632 GCA_002079205.1 Phalaenopsis hybrid cultivar
CATTTTCTGAAATTTTATGTCCAAGCACAATTCCTTCTGTAACCATGAATTGACATTTTTCCTAGTTCAATATGAAATTAGTCTTTTCACAACATTCCAGGACTTTCTCTAAATGATTTAAACATATTTTGAATGAAGTTCCAAATAAAAAAATAATCTATAAAGTATTCAATCCCTTTTTCAATCAAATCACTGAAAATTGACATCATACATCTTTGAATTTTTGTAGATGCATTACACAATCCGAAGGGCATTCACCGAAAAGTAAACGTTCCATGAGGACTAGTAGATGTTGTTTTCTCTTGATTTTATGGAGCAATAAGTATTTAATGATAACATGTATATCCATTTAGAAAATAAAAATATTTGTGTCCAACCAGTATATCCAACATCTGGTCTAAGATAGGTAAAAGAAAGTGATCCTTCATGGTGACATAATTTAATTTTCTATAATCTATGCAGATTCTCCAACAAATGACTTTTCTTGTTGATATTAATTTGTTATGCTCATTTGTCACTACAATCACACCTTCTTTCTTTAGAACACAATGAATTGGACTTACCCAAGCACTGTCTGTAATAGGATATATTATTCCAGTATCTAACCATTTTAAAATTTCTTTCTTCACAACTTCTTTCATCATAGGATTCAATCTCCTTTGAGGATCAGCTTTTGGTTCATATTGATCTTCTAATAAAATTCTATGCATACAAATTGAAGGAGCGATTCCTTTAATATCAGATAATATCCATCCAATGGCTTTTTTATATATTTTTAAAGTTTCCAACAATTGTTGTTCTTGCTCAGCAATCAATTCTCATGATACTATAACAGGTAATGTAGATAGATCTCCTAAAAATGCATACTTCAAATGTGTAGGAAGTGTTTTCAGTTCTAGTTCAGGAGGTTTCTCAACAGATGAAATCAAATTCTTGTTTCTTTTTGTAGGGTCTAACATTTCAAATTTTTCCTGAATATAAACCAAATCCTCTTTACTCACTTCTATAGATTCATCTTGAATTTTATTCTCATCTTGATATTCCATATATTCCTTTTCAAATTCTCTTTCAAAAGTTTTCTTAAAATATTCATGGCTTAAATATTCATTAATATCCATTTTGAAGCATTCAATCTCTTACTCTTTTGCAGGGTATCTCATTGATTTTGCAATATTAAATGTAACCTCTTGATAACTAACTCTCATAATTAGATTTCAGTCGCTAGGAATAGTCTTCCTAAAGTGATAGGAATTTATTTATCTTCCTGTATATCTAATACAATAAATTCTACAGGAAAGATAAATTTATTAACCTTTACTAAAACATTTTCTATAACTCCTTCAGGATAGGTAATCGAACGATCAGCTAATTAAAGAGTTACTGTGGTAGGTGAAATATCTCCCAAGCACAACCGTCTGAAAATTGATAATAACATATGATTAATACTGGCTCCTAAATCACATAAAGCTTTTCCATAAAATCATTCGCCAATAGCACAAGGAATTGTAAAACTTCAATGATTTTAAAGTTTTTTCAAGAAGCTTTTTCTGAATTATAGCGCTACACTTGTCACTAAGTGCAACAGTCTCATTAACTATGAACTTCCTTTTCTTATTAACTATATCCTTCATGAACTTCACATAGCTTGCCATTTGTTCCAAAGCTTCAACAAATGGAATGTTTGTAGTTAATTTCCTTAAAATTTCAAAAAATTTAGAAAATTAGTTGTCTCTATATTTCTGCTTCAATATTTGAGGAAATGGAGGTGGCGGTCTTTCTACAGAGATTTTCATTGGTTTAATAGGACTTTCTGCTTCAAAATGAAAATCTTCAATAGATTTTTCATTTTCCACCTCATCTTTTTCAATTTCAACTTCTTGTTGAACTCTATTGTCTAATTATTTTCTACTTCTTAGTTGAATAGCTTTAATTTGATCTTTGTTCTGATTGATAGGATTTACTTCAATATTACTAAGCAATGTTCCTGGATGTCTATTGCTAAGTGCGGTAGCAATACATCCCAATTAATTTTTTATGTTTCTAGTTGTAGTTCCTTGACTTTGTAATTGACTTCCCATTTGCAATATCGATTCTTCCATTGATAACTTTTTCTCCTTACTCTACAAATTATTAAAACCTGAAGGGTAATCAGGTTTATAAGCATGATTCCCTTGATTGTTGGAGTTTCCCAATGGGTTTGCAATATTGTTTCCCCATTACGAATTTGCAGCATTAGAATTATTGTTAATCCAACTAATGTTCTGATGATTCTTCCAACCAGGATTATAATAATTTGCATAAGGATTATTAGAACGATTGTTTATAGCATTTAAAGTATCATAACACAATTGAAATTCTATCATTTGTCTCGTTGAGTTTTCCTCAAACACAGGTGCTATCTGAGAATAATTCATTCCATATTGATCTATTTTCTTTGATATAACAACTATTTGGGCAACTAACATTGATATTATATCAGAATCATGAATACTAGCTTGTCTTTTTGGATTTATCCTTTCAGAGGGCCATTGAAAATTGTTAGTAGCCGTCTCTTCAATTAATGAATATTCTTCATCTAATAGTTTTGACATTAATGATCCACCAACAGCAGTGTCAATTATCAATTTAAGAGATCCAACTAACCTATTATAAAAAGTTTGAATTATTAACCAATCTGACAATGCATGGTATGGAAACTTTCTAAGGAGTTATTTAAATCTTTCACAGGCTTCATAAATTGATTCCCCTTCAAACTGACAAAAAGATGTGATATCATTTCTAAGTTTAGCAATTTTTGAAGGAGATAAATATTTTGATATAATTTTTTGTGACAAATCTCCCCATGTTCTGATAGATCCAGGTGCTAATGAATTTAACCACATCTTAGCTTTATACCTTAGTGAACAAGGAAAAAGTCTAAGCCTAACAACATCATTCGACACTCCATCATATTTAAATGTAACACATAATTCTAGAAAACTAGTAATGTGTAAATTAGAATCTTTAGTTGATGTTCCTCCAAACTGATTATTTTGTATCATTTGGATAATAGCAGGTTTAAGCTCAAATAAATTGGCAGCTACAATAGGGTTTTGTTTGCTAAAATGAATTTCTTCTGCTGTAGGAGTAGTATAATCTCTTAAAGGTCTCTGATGATGTTCATTTTCATTTCCAACATTAATTAAATTGCAAGCCATTTTGCTAAAATGATCTAGTTATTTTTGTTGTTTTCAAAATTTTCTAATAGTTCTCTCTAATTCAGAATTGTATGGTACTAAATTTTTTAGATCTTACACTACGCACAAAAAAACAAAGCAAGTAAGTTAAATTTGTTAGCACCAGGATCTATTAGAACTTGGGGAGAACTTTCACAGAAATTTCTATCCAAATATTNCAAATCATAATAAGTCCAAATGTTCTTTAAGATTTCCAAAGGATCATGAAGAAGTCTCAAGTAATACCCAGGCATTTCATAGTCCCTGAAATTATCTAGAGTTCATTTTGGCCTTATTATGTTTATTATACAATGCATCCAGTTAATACCCTTATGCTCAGTAAATTTGATGTTTTGATTATCCCTTAAGTAGGGTAATTAGCACTTGCTGTCTCATTTATGAGTTATATAGGTAAAGACCCTTGGAGACAACTCAACTTAATTAAGGAATTTAATTAATTTAATTTTTAAAGAATGTAATTGTAGTGTTTTGAAAGGCTTTAAATTAATTATAGGTTACGTTTTAAACCTTATTAGACAAAATTTTTATTAAGCCTAGTTCACTACTAAGCCTTTAAGATTTAATGGGTAGATTGGTAATTTTAAGAAAAATGATTTTTAATATTTATATTCTTAATCTTTATCATGAATTATAAATCATTTTAAAACTAATAACAGGGGGCTTCAAATCATTGAGTTATGATCTTCCAAAATCAAACCCCTCACCTTAAAATCTCCTTATTTAAACACTCTTCCAAATTTCATTAATTTCAAGAAATTAAAAATTTATCCTTTATAAGACCAAAATGGAATTGGTTTCTACCACTTACCCTTATATATTCCAATCATCAAAACATATCAATTAAGATCCTTTATTTTTCCCTTTGGTTAAGCCTAAATATTAATTAAGCCTTAAATTCCAAAATTACCATTTTGCCCCTTAGGCCTTAATACCCTATAATTCATTAAATTAGACTCAAATGACTTGAAAATTTTATGTTACCTCACTCATGGGTTAATTAAAACATCAGAGGAGAAAGTATGATTTTTCTAAATTTATTTAGTTTTATAATTATTTTTAATGCAAAAATAAAGATTTTCAATGAGAATTTAATAACTCATTCAAAATAAAACTTATATCCTTAAGAAAATTATTAGAGGTTCACATAGATCAGAGCACCACTTGTAGTAATTTTCATGATTTTTAGAGGTTTAATTTAATTATTATAATTAATCTTTTGTTTTGTGAATTAATTAAATATAAAATATTAT
The DNA here is from genome assembly GCA_002079205.1 of Phalaenopsis hybrid cultivar. Taxonomy (NCBI): domain Eukaryota; kingdom Viridiplantae; phylum Streptophyta; class Magnoliopsida; order Asparagales; family Orchidaceae; genus Phalaenopsis; species Phalaenopsis hybrid cultivar. The sequence goes on from JXCR01044543.1 coordinate 51,283, forward strand.
TTAAAAGGAGGATTGAATTTTATATTTTTATTAAATCTCTCTATGTCCAGGAAACCCAAAGAAACAAACTTCATATTTTTTGCAAATAATTATTTTAGCGAAAAATTAAAGAAAATTCATTTTTAAGCTTTTAAAATTAATATCTTGACTTAAAACATTAGGAAATTTATTTTAATTGGTCCCGAGTAATCAAGAAGCCAAATGTGATATTTTAGTATGTTTTTATGATTTTGCAATTTTTATGATTTTTAATTAATTTTTGATTATTTAAAGGCTTAAAGATAGCTTAAAAATGAACAATTTACTTTAATTAAAATTCTATTTTTCTTAGGTTCCTCTAGTCATAAGGAGCTCCCAAAACCAATTTGGTTATTTTTTTAGTTTTATATTAATTATTAGAATTATTTTAATACAAAAAAAGTGATTTCTCTTAATTAATCCATTTGAGTGATCAAATTAACTCTAATTGACTTGAAATTTTTATGAGGAGCTACCCTAACATTAAATTACAATGTGAAATAGTTTTTTATGTCATCTACATTTATAATTATTCCAAATTAATTTTTTTTATTGTTAGGGTTAGTGACAATTAATGCTATTTTTAATGAGTTGAATCAAGTTTATATTTTTCCTAGGATCCTCTGACCACAGTGAACCTATCAAAATAANGGTTAAGTGAAGAAATATAAAAAGTTTTTAACTTTAAGAAGAAGATACTGAAGTTTAAAATCATTAAAGGCTATCCACATATAGTAATCCTGACATATATAAAAAAAGGAGAAAATAAAGAGAAAAGAAAAGGGGGATTAAAAATGATCCTGAAAAGAAAAGAAAAAGAAAAAAATGGGGAGAAGGTTGAGGAGATGCGTAATTAAAAATTGGCTTCACTTGAATCAACTTAAGGAAAAAGACTTGAGCACATTTTCTAAACTTTTTATTTGAATGTTAACTTAATTATTAATAAATTTTTATGAAGTTCTTTTTCAAATGAATTTGCTAAGTGACTTTAATATAACAAATTAAAATTTATTTTAAAAGAAATAGAGGATCATAAACCTTATACTTAATCATTGAATATCTTTACACTTTTAGTATTAACTGGAGTTGTTTTGAATTTTTCTTAAGTTATTTTATTATATTTGGAAAACTAAAATATGGAAGCCTAAAAGTTAAGGTCTTTATCATAAGTCATATTTTTATGTAGTAAATGAGTTACTTGAGGATAAGTAACATGTAAGTTTGAGGGATTTTGATACACCAAAAATATATGCATTTTTAGACCCATACCTATTTTTGATACACTTTAATGGAAGGTATTTTGATGTTTTCTTGCAGGTTGTTGATTTTTAGGGCTTAAAGCAAAAAGGAATAAAAAGGATAAAATTTGGAGTCAAAATGACGTTTTTGAAGAAATGCTCAGATATAGCAGCGCCGAGGGCAGCACCAACGGCGCAGAACAAGTTAACGTAGAGATTTTTTACTCAGTGTTGACGACGCCACACCAGCGCTGACGGCTCCAAAGGCGGTGCAAACCCCATTTCTAGAAGGTTTAATGTATTTGGACGATTTTTTGAAGAGTTTTTGGAGGCACCTCTTTGAGAACCGACCTTGGGCTCTATTTGGGGCCAAATTTCATCAGAAAAAGTGCTCCTCTAAGTTTTTCACTCCTCAACTTTCATTTGTCGCACCATTTCTTTCCATTCCACTTCCATATTGGAGTCATTTAGTGATTTTGTTTCCATAGTTTAGAGTTTTTGTGGTGAGATTTAGTGTGAAACTTTCCGTAAAAGTGTTAGTGAAGGAGAAAAGTGAGAGATATCTTCTTCTGCATTTCTAAGGAATGGCTGCAAAGGATTTTCTTTGAGAAAGATTTTTCAGATAAGTATTGTTTGTTTATCAGTATTGTATGAACTTTCTCTTATATATGAAATTTGTGTTTTGTTATTTCTTTTTCATGAAGTCTGAGTAGTTCCCTCTATCTTTCTCCCTACTCTGAGATATGTTGAAATGAAGAGATAATATGAATGTGCCAATATTAAATTGTAAAATAAATTATGATGATTTTTCAACTCCGAACATAATTTACTTTTCGATCTGGCCAATTGAATTGTTAAAATGTGCTGTGAAACATATGATCCGGGAAATGAAGAATGAGTTATACATCAGAGTAAGTATCATATTTGATTCCATGAAGGAGAACATTGTTTATGGAATTAAGTGCAAATAAATAGGAAAATATTCTTTGTTGGGTGTAGAATTGAAGAACCTTTATGTTGATAGACTAGAATCTTCAATTCAGTCTTAGTGTTTAAAAACTGAAACGAGAGCTAGCCTTCAGGTGAAGGGAAGTGGGAGTCGGTATCCTCCTACCCTAGCCACGGATTTAGGGACTAAACACAGAGATTAGTCAATGATTTTCTATGCACTGTATCAGGGTAGAGAATTAAAATTACTCCTATTTGGCACAATACATATTATGAACATTTATCTCATCTCATTTTACCATAGCCTCATTGTAGTGGGAATGATGCTTTTTCACATAAGAATCTTCGTTACATAAACATAGTTAATAGATTAGTATTTACTGTTTTAAATTTTGCATATTTGATTTGATAATAGTTTAGAAATTTAATTTTATTACATCTCAACAATTGAAATTAGTGACAGTGATTTCAATTGACTTTCTGTGAATTTCCTAGCAAATTTGTCATTTCCAATTTAAACCTTCCCCGTATGATCGATATTTGAGGGCTTAAATAGAAAGTCCATTATTATTTGATAATGATACGTATACTTGCGTAGAATCTGAATATTAATTGATTATATTTAATTAAATTTTACACAATTTATTGAAACACAAAAAAGTCGGATCAAGTTTTTGGCGCCGTTGTCGGGGAAGGTAACTATTGAATTAAATAGTTTTGATAAATTAGAAATTTTTGAGATAATATATATACCATAAAAAATATTATTATCAAAATAATAATAATAATAATAATAATAAATTAAAATAAAAAATCCAAAAAGAAATATTTTTATTAGAGTGTTTACTTTGATTGTTTTATTTATTTATGTGAAATATTGGATCTAAAGGTTTAGTACCTTACGATTCATAATTAGAACGTACTATTAGAAAAAATTTAAAAACAACAAAGAGAAATTAAAAATTTACAAAAAATGGCGAATAACTTAGATAATTCAATAAATGAAAATCGACAAAGACCTTTAAATGATTATGCGAATCGGACATCAGATGAACTTTACTTAACTATTCAAAATCCTGATATTGCTGCTAATTCATTTGAGCTTAAACCTGTTATTATCCAAATTATACAAAATAATAAGTTTGAAGGATCACTACTGAAGATCCTAACTTACATCTTGCTAATTTTCTTGAAATTTGTGCTACATTTAATTATGACGGAGTGTCTAATGATGCTGTTAGGCTTAGAATTTTTCCTTTTTCATTAAGGGATAATCCAATGTTTGGTTAAATTCATTAGTACCTGGATCTATTAGAACTTGGGATGAATTATCACAAAAATTCTTGGCTAAATATTTTTCACCCTAAAAAACTGCTAAACTTAGAAATGATATTACATCTTTTTGTCGGTTTGAAGGGGAATCGATATATGAAGCCTGCAGAAGATTTAAAGATCTTCTTAGGAAATGTCCACATCATGCTTTACCAGATTGGTTAATAATTCAAATATTTTATAATAGATTAGTAGGATCACTGAGATATATTATAGATGTTGTTGCGGGTGGTTCATTAATGTCAAAACCTTTTGATGAAGCATACTCTTTAATTGAGAAATGACTACTAATAATTTTTAATGTCTGTGTGAAAGGGTAAATCCTAAGAGAGTAGCTAGTTTTGATGATTCTGATGCAATGTCTATTTTGGCATCTCAAATTGCTGTTATTTCTGAAAAGATTGATCAAATGAGAATGAATTATTCTCAAGTACCCCGAGTATTAGAGGAGAATTCACTATAATAGATTATTGACACTCAATCATCTTATGAAACTTTAAACGCTATAAATAGTCAAAATAACAGATTATTGATACTCAATCATTTCCAATTTAAACCTTCGTCGTAGGATCGATATTTGGGGCTTAAATAGAAAGTCCATTATTACTTGATAACAATACGTATACTTGCGTAGAATTTGAATATTAATTGATTATATTTAATTAAATTTTACACAATCTATCGCAACAAAAAAAGTCGGATCAATAAGTCTTCCCAAAAATTAATCTATATGGGGACATTTTTATGTGTCTTATAGGTTGTCTTGTATGCCCATAACGCCGTACCTAATCTAACAGACCAATCCATTTTATTAGGATTAACAATCTTTTCCAAAATTTTCTTAATTTCATGATTAGATACTTCTGCTAAACCACTAGTCTAGGGATGATAAACAATTGCAATTTTATATATTATATTATATTTTTCCACCAATGTTGCAACTGTTGCATTCCTAAAATGAGATCGTCCAACAGTAATGATTACTCTCGGCATTCCATATCTTGTAAAAATATTTTTAATTAAGAAATTTGAAACACTTCAAGAATCACATCTAGGTAAAGTGATTGCTTCAATCCATTTTGAAATATAATCCACTGCAATCAATATATATATATATATATATATNCATGCATCAAAAATTTCAGTTTCCAAATTAAGATTTAGAGGCATTTCATTTTTTTTTAAATATTACCTACTATGTGACACCGATCACATGTTTTTATATATATTAACATCTCTAAATAGAGTAGGCCAATAAAATCCATATTTTAAAATTTTATGAACAGTTCTATCATTCCCAAAATTTCCTCCAAATTCAAAATCATGTCATTTTTGGATAGTTTCCTGAATTTCTTTATAAGACACACATCATTTGATTACTAAATCTTTAAATTGTTTATGCAAATAAGAATCATCCCAAAAATAAGATTTTGCATCGTGAGTGAATTTCTTTTCCTGTGGTTTTGTCAGTCCATATGGTGAAATACCACTAATAATATAATTTACAATATCAACATACCAAGGTATTTCCCATCCTTTTACAAAATAAAGTTGTTCATCAGGAAAAGTTTCATTAATTTATTTTTCCAAATAAAGTATTTCTTCATGTTCTAACCTAGATAGATGATCAACAATTTGATTATCAATCCCTTTTCTATCAACTATTACAAAATCAAACTCTTGCATCAGAAGTACCCATCTAATTAATCTTAGTTTAACATCCTTCTTTTTGCATCAAATACTTAATAGCCAATTGGTCAGTATGCACAACACATTCAGCTTCAATTAGATATGATCTAAACTTATCAAAAGCATACATAATGGCTAATAACTCTCTTTCAGTGGTGGTGTAATTAATCTGNAATCTAATTAATATTGATTTAACGTCTTTCTTTTGCATTAAATATTTATTAGCCGAATGGTAAGTATACACAACACATTTAGCTCCAATCAGATATGATCTAAACTTATCAAAAGCATAAACAATGATTAATAACTCTCTTTCAATGGTGGTGTAATTAATCTGAGCATTATTAAGAGTCTTACTAGCATAATATATGACTTTAAAAATCTTATCAGTTCTCTGCCCTAAAACATATCCAATAGCATAATCACTTGCATCACACATTAATTCAAAATATTTCTCCAAATCAGGTGAAACAATTATAGGAGCAGTGATCAATTTTTCCTTTAAAGATTCAAAAACTTTAAGACAGTCTTGATTAAAGTCAAATTTTGTAACTTTTTTTAGAAGTTGGCATAAAGACTTAGTAATTTTTGAAAAATCTTTAATATATCTCCTATAAAATCTAGCATGTCCCAAAAAGCTCCTAACTCCTCTTACTGTAGTAGGTTGAGGTAGGTTTGATGTAACCTGTATTTTTGTAGGATCTACTTTCATGTCATTTTCTGAAATTTTATGTCCAAGCACAATTCCTTCTGTAACCATGAATTGACATTTTTCCTAGTTCAATANGGACTTACTAGCATAGTATATGACTTTAAAATTTATATCATATCTCTGCCCTAAAACAACTCCAATTGCATAATCACTAGCATCACACATTAATTCAAATGGTTTCTCTCAATAAGATGAAACAATTATAGGAGTAGTGATCAATTTTTCCTTTAAAGTTTCAAATGCTTTAAGGAGATCTTGATTAAAGTCAAATTTTGTATCTTTTTCCAAAAGTTGATATAAAGGCTTACTAATTTTTGAAAAATCTTTAATATATTGCCTGTAAAATCTAACATGTCCTAAAAAGCTCCTAACTCCTCTTACTGTAGTAGGTAGAGGTAGGTTTGATATAACCTATTTTTTTGCATGATCTACTTCCAAGCTATTTTCTGAAATTTTATGTCCAAGCAAAATTCCTCTTGCAACCATAAATTGACATTTTTTCTAGTTCAATACGAGATTAATCTTTTCACAACGTTTCAGAACTTTTTCTAAATCATTTAGACATATTTCAAATGAAGTTCCAAATACAGAAAAGTCGTCCATAAAGACTTCAATGCCTTTTTCAATCAAATCACTGAAAATTGACATCATACATATTTGAAATGTTACAGGAGCATTACGTAATCCAAAGGGCATTCACCGAAAAGTAAACGTTCCATAAGGACTAGTAAATGTTGTTTTCTCTTGATCCTTTGGAGCAATAGGTATTTGATGATAACTGTTATATCCATCTAAAAAATAAAGATATTTGTGCCCAACCAATCTATCCAACATATAGTCCAAAAAGGGTAAAGAAAAATGATCATTCTTGGTGGCAAAATTTACTTTTCTATAATCTATGTAGATTTGTCATCTAGTGACTTGTCTTATTGATATTAATTTATTATTCTCATTTGTAACTATAGTCACACCTCCTTTCTTTGGAACACAGTGAATTGGACTTAATCAAGTACTGTCTGAAATAGGATATATTATTCCAACATCTAACCATTTTAAAATTTCTTTCTTCTCAACTTCTTTCATCATAAGATTTAATTTTCTTTGAGGATCAGCTTTTGGTTCATGTTGATCTTCCAATAAAATTCTATTCATACAATCTAAAGGACTGATTCCTTTTATATCAGCTAATATCCATCCAAAGGCTTTCTTATATCTTTTCAAAGTTTCAAATAAGTGTTGTTCTTACGTTTCAGTTAATTCTGAGGATACTATAATAGGTAATGTAAATAAATCATCTAAGAATGCATACTTCAAATGTGTAGGAAGTGTTTTTAGTTCTAATTTAGAAGATTTCTCAATAGATGAAGTCAAATTCTTGTTACTTTCTGTAGGATCTAAAATTTCAAATTTTTCCTGAACATAATCCAAATCCTCTTTACTCACTTCCGTAGATTCAACTAGAATTTTATCCTCATCTTGATATTCCATATATTTCTTTTCAAATTGTCTTTCAAAAGTCTTCTTGAAATATTTATGGCTTAAATATTTGTTAATATCCATTCTGAAGCATTCAATATCTTGCTCTTTTGCAGGGTATCTCATTAATTTTGCAATATTAAATGTAACCTCCTAATCACTAACTCTCATAGTTAGGTCTCCTTTCTGCACATCTATTAAAGCTCTTCTAATGGCTAGGAATGATCTTCCTAAAATGATAGGAATTTCTTTATCTTCCTCCATATCTAATATAATAAAGTCTACAAGAAAGATAATTTATCAACCTTTATCAAAACATCTTGCTTAACTCCTATAGGATAGGTAATCGAATGATCAGCTAACTGAAGAGTTACAGTTATAGATGAAATATCTCATAAGCCCAACCTTCTAAAAATTGATAACGACATAAGATTAATACTGGCTCCTAAATCACAAAGCTTTTCCATAAAATCATTCGTCAATAGCACAAGGAATTGTGAAGCTTCTCGGATCTTTATGTTTTTCAAGAAAATTTTTCTGAATTATAGCGCTACACTCTTCACTGAGTGCAATAGTCTCATTATCTACAAACTTTCTTTTCTTATTAAGCATATCCTTCATGAACTTCACATAGCATGGAATTTGTTCCAAAGCTTCAACAAATGGAATGTTTATCGTTAATTTCTTCAAAAATTCCAAAAATTTTGAAAATTGTGTCTATTTTCCAGCTTCAATCTTTAAGGAAATGGAGCTGGTGGTCTTTCTACAGTAATTTTCATTGGTTTATTAGGACTTTCTGCCTTAAAATGAGAATCTTCACCAAATTTTTCTTTTTCAACCTCATCTTTTTCAACTTCAACTTCTTTTTGAACTCTGTTTTCTAATTCTTTTCCACTTCTCAGTTGAATAGCTTCAATTTTCTCTTTGTTTTGATCTTTAGGATTTACTTCAAAAATATTAAGCAAAGTTCCTGAAGTTCTATTGTTAAGTGTGGTAGTAATACATCACAATTGATTTTCCATATTTCTGAATGCAACTCCTTAACTTTGTAATTGACTTCCCATTTGCAATATCAATTCTTCCATTGATAACTTTTTCTCCTTAGTCTGCAAATTATTAAAACATGGGATGTAATAAGGTTTATAAGCTTGATTCCCTTGATTGTTGAAGTTTAATAATGGGTTCGCAGTATTGTTTCCCCATTGCGGATTTACAACATTAGAATTATTGTTACTCTAACTGAAGCTTGGATGATTCTTCCAATTAGGATTATAATAATTGGCATAAGGATTATTAGAAGAATTATTTATTGCATTTAAAGTCTCGTAAGAAGATTGAGATTCTTTCATTTGTCCTAATGAGTTTTTCTCAAGCACAGGTGCTGTCTAAGAAATTTCTTCCATGTCGATGTTGATGGTCAGCCTAGTTTGCTCAACAATCGTGTTGGTTCTTCCTCGTTTATGTCCCCGACCTTGATCTCGGGTGTGTGGGCTAAAAGAACCTCTACCAATTTGTTGTGAAGAAATGGTGGTAGATCTTTGAAGCAGAGTTGAATGGCCTCTTCTTTGTGGTTCTTCTAAATCATCCACTTCATTTGTCACAACTTCACAGGAAAAGACATTCTTCTTTGGAGGTGCATAGTAGGTCGTGTCTTCTTGAATGCCTACTTCATGTACTGAAAATGGTTGTAAATTTTTTTTGATGCAATGCTCTTACCCTTCTTTGAAATACTTGATGCACTGATTTTGAGATGACGAAACCATAGTATGCCGTGAATCAATGATGATGTGAAATTTTGTGGTTATTACTAATTCTCCAACTTTCATTAATAGCGTAATCAATCCAAGAGCTCTTTCTCCCTTCTGATTAAATCCTCTTAAAATCATTTTATCAGCTGTAAGTTCTTGAGCCTCAATATCCAAATATCTCAATATCCGTAGACTCATTAAGTTAAGTGATGCTCCCGGATCTACCAAAACTCTAGACAATACAAATCTGTCGATATTAACGGAGATGTAGAGCAATTAGTTGTGGTCAGTGACACCGAGCAACAAGTCTTCATTTGTGAACGTTATCCCAGGCTGTTCTTTTAACGAATAAACTTCATATGAGGATGTGCTGATCAACTGAGCTAAGCAAATCTCTAGGTCAAGCAAGGCTGTAACTAGAGACTCTCTCATCTCTTTTGACAGGTTTAGAGCGTCATAAATTCTTAGTTTGGTCGACAACCTTCTAAAATGAGCTAGCATGTTATAATCTACTTTATATAATCCTCCATTTTTTACTTGGTTATGCTGCTCTTCCACTGGCGGAGATGGAGGTAGCTCTTCTTGAGTGACCATTTCCTTTCCTCTATCTATTGGTGTTGTTCTTGTGGGTAATACTTTTTCGCTCCTTACATTTATTTCAATGATTTCTTCTTCCTGAGATGTTGTAGGAAAAATTTATGGTGTTCCTTCTTCATCAGAGAGATCCAAGTTGATAGCAAGTGGGGCATCGTGACACTCGAGGATTGGCTCCTCACTCTGGTGCTATCGTAACCAGTGTTGTCAACATCTTCTTCATTCTTGTTAACAGGTTCATGAGACTTAAGTACAATTTAAGGATCAATTTTGGAATCAAGATCAAAGTTAGATTGAGCAAAATTAGTTACGTTATCACTAGAAATAGTTACAACGTAGGCAAAATCATAATCATTATATTCATAATACCCTGGTGGGGTAAAAGGGTGATCATACATGGTCAGGGGTTCGAGGATTTTCTTCCCCGAATCTAAGACAACCAATCTAACAAAGGCAGCCCATATCCTACTCCCCGCATTATTGGTCTTCACGATGTCTTTCTTCTCTTTCTTTTGTTGCGGCAGTTTCTCTAGCAAAATCTCCATCTTGGGTTGAGGAGGTTGTAGACTCTAGACGGCTGCCTGAGCTGAAGTGGTCTGAATTTGATCCAGTATCTTCTTGGATGACTTGCTCCAAACTGTACTCCATCCATCCGCTTATGAATACGGATGTATCGGAGTGATTGGCTCAGCCAAAATCATATTTACAAAACCTTTTTTAGGTTATTTTAAATATTCTTTTAGGATTGTTATATTTCCTTATTTAAAATTTCTCTCAAGCCAATCCTTGAAAATGAAACAACCCTCTATTGTATGTCTCAACATCCTGTGGTAGGGCAGAAATTGGGATACTCCTTCTTGTCAACCTCTTTCAGCCTCTTTGGTTGTGGTAGTCTGAACTTGGGCTTCTTGATTAAATTTATGAACATCTTTGACACAGCCTCATCTTTGAAAGAATATACCCTCTTCTTTCACTCTGAAAGAGCCAGACCCACTCTACCCTTTGCTCGGTGCGGTCGTCCCTGGTGTGACTGTTGGCTAGACTGGCCATACTGATGTGTTTGTTGCTGAGCATGCTATGACGATTGCTGAGAACTTTAATGAGGATGCTCTGCTTGTATCTTTATCAACTGCTTTCCTTTATCGACCATTGCCACTATTTTGGACTTCTTCTGAAGTATTCTGGTTGTCTTGGTCTTTTATGACTTCTCTTAGGAATCCATGTGTTTAACTTCCTCTTATAAACTGCTTGCTTTGCTTAGCAGCTTCTCGAAGGACTTGATGGTGAGTCCCTTAAGCATGAATGCTACTAGCCCATAGATGTTTTTTGAGTAAAATTTCAATATCATTTTGTTCCTATAGTTGAGGTTCACATTTCATGTTAATGTTTCTCCACCTCAAGATGTAATCCACCAAGGTCTTGTTAGGCTTTTTCCTCTCCACTACGAGATCTCCAATAGAAACATGATATTGTGCTCCAGCAAATCTATTTATGAACAACTATTCTAACTCAACAAATTTCTTGAAAGATCTATTGGGTAGCTCAGCATACCAATTAAACGATATCCCTGACAGGCTACTGACAAGCTGTTAGAAGAGTAAGGCTTTATTACCTCTGGTGTTACCACAACTAGCTTGGAAATGTGCTATATGTTGTCTGGGATTTTCAGTCCCATCGAATGTCTTAAAGTTCAGCGACACAAAACCCTTGGGTAGGGTACGACATTGAACTCCTTCAGGTAAGGTATACCCTTTGAAATCAATACATTACCTTAAGATTGAGCTAAGGCCTCGCGAACTTGTTGTTCGACCAACTGTTTAATATCTTTCTTTGGTATTGTACTTGGTTGGGAATACTTATTTTGTTGATCATCTCCATTAGCGGAGGCAACTTCTCTCCTCTCATCCGTAATATGAACTATTTTTGACTGGTTAATAGTGGAGAAGATAACTGTTGCGACTTGGACTATCCATGAACTGTGGCCATGATGGCCATGGTGGCGGCCATTTCTTCCATTCTCTTTACAATCTGGCTGATTTGTTCATCTCTTAGTAGAACGGCCTTGCGCAAATCATCCATGGCATTTCCTTCAATGAGAGGTTGGGCATCGCGCGCAGATGTGGCAGCTCTAGTCTCGATGATATGAATATCCATAGAATCCTCATCGAGTAAATCGTTAAAATCAAAATCTTCATCATCATCAATGGCTACTCAATGCTCTTTGGCTAACTCAAAAATCTCAGCCTTGAGCTTTTCAACATCATCTTCAATTATTGCCTCTTGGATCATCTTAAGATCTGGAGAATTTTTCTAAACATCTTCCATTTGTTCATCAAACTTGATAGCAATAGCCACAACGATGTCTGATACTTTAGACCCTTTCTTCATTCCACAACTTTGCCATGCTGGCTTATTGAACTGTATTGGGATGACAATCTTGGGTATCCATACCTTCTTCTTTGGCAGTGATGTCCTTAGATGGGGTGTCTCAACGGAGGCATCGGTATGCTGAAGACAGGCATGCTCCCTGCGGTATAGACAAAATATAGTATCGAGTGATTTCTTTATCTTCTCCTTCTTTGAGGTACTCTTACAAGAAACAACTGATGGTATCCTCAGACCCATACTTGATTTAGCCGGTTGACGTCCTATAGACCTTGGTGCAGCAGAGGTAGCAAAATTGGTGGTAGTAACAGTAATATCAACTCCACTTCCCAGAAGGAATCTAATGGGAATTTGACTAGCAAAACTTCAGTTAATTTCTGAGACTGTCGAGCAGATTTGAAATCCCTCAAAATCTCTTTCTTCATTTGAGGGGACACCGTGCATCCCACTCATTTAAGGAACTCAACCACTGAACATCCTTCTTTAGCGGACAATCTCTGGAACACTGTATGGACTTTAGTGTAGGAGTGGGCTTCTCCCTCTCCTCACTACAATCATGAAACAATTGTAAGGTAACAACAATCTTTTGAAAACTTTCATGTTCATTAGTATTCATCAGTGGGTGAAACTTACTCCCTCGCAGAAGCAGAGAGGACTCCAGTAATCCATGTTCTTCCTCGCGAGGAAGCTCATCAACAAATGCCTTTTCAGGAATTTGGGCTTTAGCGACCTTCTAAGACCTTTGACTGTGATTTCTTCTTTGAGATCAAGTTAATGGCGCAGACTTCTAACTTGATCCAATTTCAAATTCCAATGGTGGGACTGTAAATCCTCCAATTGTATCTTCAATAATCATAAATTCTTTTCCTTTGGCAGAAAAGGGGACAACATACTTGATAGGTGTCGGGACAGCCATAGCTTTCACATTCTTGCAGGAAGGGAAATCCTGGGGACAGTTCAGGTTAAATTCAGTGGAAGGCACCCAAACTTATAGAGCAACAACTTTCATTATGATGAATGGTGCTTTTCTAAGAATGACTTTAAGTTCATCAAATCCAGTTCCAAACTTCGTGGTGGGAGTGACATTGTGAGAATTGCGGCTAGTTGGTAGGTTGCAAGAGAAAGTGAGCGTCAGTAATGCCATTGCAGTAGCTTCAAAAAGAAAGCTCTGGGTTAGTTGGCCAACACCTTGTAATTCTAGTGAGAACACTAAAAATTAACAAAGGTCAATCTCTAGATAAGGCAATTCTTTATTTTAATCTCTTAGCTTATGAAGATTTTAAAATTTAGTAAAAATAGTTTGAAAGTAGAAGGATTTAATTAATTAAATAAGAAGGATTAAAGAGCAAGCACAACATGACGGAATTTGATTTAATTTGCAAAGTAGCAAACCAAACTCGAATGGAAAGTAAAGTTTAGGACTCTATGCGGAACCAACTTTACAACGCACAATGCTCAGGTAGAAATAGTCCACCAACACACCTATTGGGGGTTTGACCCCACACAAAGATAAAAGTCCTAATGAACTTTTAAACCTCTTTATTCAAAAGTGATTGAACAGACGATTCTGAAGTACATAAGAGTTGACCGTACTTACCCAAAAAAGAAATGGGTGAAGCATGCCAATGAAAAAAGGGTAAGTTGATCCATAAGGGACATGGACACATTACTGATGTATAAAGAAAATATTCTCTGATTTAAATGAAGAGAGAAGCTAGTCCCCAGCTGAGTCTGATCTGAATTTTTTGTTGCTAGATTATGTAAAATTTAATTAAATATAATCAATTAATATTCAGATTCTACGCAAGTATACGTATCGTTATCAAGCAATAATGGACTTTCTATTTAAGCTTCAAATATCAATCCTACAAGGAAGGTTTACATTGGAAATGACAAATTTGCTAGGAAATTCACAAAAAGTCAATTGAAATCACTATCACTAATTTCAATTGTTGAGATGTAATAAAAATTAAATTTCTAAACTATTATCAAATCAAATATACTAATTTCCATTGTTGAGATGTAATCAAAATTAAATTTCTAAACTATTATCAGATCAAATATGCAAAATTTATATTAACTATGTTTATGTAACAGAGATTCTTATGTGAAAAAGCATCCTTCCCACTACAATGAGATGAGATAAATGTTCATAATATTTATTATGCCAAATAGGAACAATTTTAATTCTCTACCCTGATATTATGCATAGAAAATCATTGGCTAATCTTAGTGTTTAGTCCCTAAATCTATGGCTAGGCTACGAAGATATCGACTCCCACTCCGAGCTCCCACTTCCCTTCACCTGAATGCTAGATCTCGCTTCAGTTCTTAAACACTAAGACTGAATTGAAAATTTTAGTCTATCACCCTAAAGGTTATCCAATTTTACACCCAATAAAGAATATTTCCTTATTTATTTGCACTTAATTCCATAAACGATGTTCTCCTTCATGGAATAAAATGTGATCCTTACTCTATTGTAGAACTCATACTTCATTTCCCGGATCATATGTTTCACAACACATTTTAACTATTCAATTAGCCAGATTGAATGAAAAGTAAATTAAGTTCAAAGTTGAAAAATCATCACAATTTATTTTACAATTTAATATTGGAACATTCATATTATCTCTTCATTTCACCATATCTCAGAGTAGGGAGAAAGATAGAGGGAACTACTCAGACTTCGATAAGAAAGAAATAGCAAAACACAAATTTCATATATAAAAAAAAGTTCATACAACACTGATAAACAAAAAAATACTTATCTGAAAACTCTTTCTCAAAGAAAATCCTTTGTAGCCTTTCCTTAGAAAGTAGAGGAGTGAAAAACGTAGAGGAGCACTTTTTCTGATGAAATTCGGCCCCAAATAGAGCCCAATGTCAGTTCTCTAAGAGGTGCCTCCAAAAACTCTTCAAAAAATCGTCCAAATACATCGAACCTTCTAGAAAAGGGGTCTGCACTACCTTTGGCGCTGTTAGCGCTGGTCTAGCACCGTTGGCGCTTAGTAAAAAATCTCTGCTTTAATTTCTTCTGCGTCGTCTGTGCTGAGCATTTCTTCAAAAATGTCATTTTGACTCCAAATTTCATCCTTTTTACTTTTTTTTTTCTTTAAGCCCTCAAAATCAATAACCTGCAAGAAAACATCAAAATACCTTTCATTAAAGTGCAATATCATCAAAAATACGTATAAAATATGGGTCTAAAATTGCATATATTTTTGGTGTATCAAAATTCCCCAAACATACATGTTATTTGTCCTTAAGTAACTCCTTCACTACATAAAAAATATGACTTATGATAAGGACCTTAACTTTTAGCTTCCATATTTTAGTTTTCCAAATATAATAATATAACTTAAAAAAAATTCAAAACAACTTCAGTTAATCCTAAAGGTGTAAAGATATTCAATAATTAAGTCTAAGGTTTCTAATTCTTTATGTATTTCAAGAAAAAATGAAATTTATTATATTAAAGTCACTTAGCAAATTCATATGAAAAAGAACTTCATAAAACTTTATTAATAATTATGCTAACATTCAAATAAAAGGTTTAGAAAATGTGTCCATGTCTTTTTCTGTAAGTTGATTCAAGTGAAGCCAATTTTTAGTTAGGCATCTCCTCAAGCTTCTCCCCATATATTTTTTTTTCTTTTTCTTTTCTTTTTAGGATCATTTTTAATCCCCTTTTTCTTTTCTTTCTTTCTTTTCTTCTCTTTTTTTTTTAATATATTTCAAGATTACTATATATGGATAGCCTTTAATGATTTTGAACTTCACAATCCTCTTCTTAAAGTTAAAAATTTTTTTACATTTCTCACTTAACAAATTTATATTAACTTAAAGATTTCATAAAGTTTAATTCTTTTCCTTTTACATGAATCTTTTAAGATTTTTAATACTTCAAAAATACAAAATTCCTTTACTAAAAATAGAAAAACATAGCTCTAAGATTTTTAATACTTCAAAAATACAAATTTCCTTTACTAAAAATAGAAAAACATAGTCTTATTCTCTTTTACCAAATATCTTAGCCCTTAGAATTAACCTTTATTATTGAAAATTTTTACTTAAATTTACTATATATTTAGAAACATAAATATAATTATCCAAAGTTAACCTCTAAAACCAAAGGTCATGTTAAATTTAAAATTTTTAAAATATAATTAAGTGAGGACAAATAAAATGAACTTCTTTCTCTCTTTCTAAAAAAGATTTTTCTTCTTCTCCCCCTAAACTTAAAACAAACAAACAAAAAGATCAATAATAAATATCATCTTTGTCTTCATCTACATCCAACTTCTGCTGCTGATATGGAGTAAACACAAGGTGAACAGGGAACTGAACTGAATGTTCTCTCCTCAGGTATCTAACTAAAGTATCATCATACTCAGATTTTTGCTGAATCAAATCATCAGTGTGAGCATTTCTAGCTTCCATATTATGCATCCTATAATCCATCCTCAAAATATCTCCCTGTTGTATCATCAACTGATCCAAATGTTTTCTGTTGCTGGGGTCACTAGAAGTAGGTCCATGAGAGGTAAAAGGAATATCCCTAGAAGTAGAAGGAATATCTCTAGCCTTACTGCCAGATCTCCAGTCAACATGAGATTTCTATGTCTTGATGTTCGCAGGCCCAATAGGTCTCTGAGGATCAATCCTCTCCTCATCAGGTCTAAAATCAACTTCTTCCTGCTCACAAAGTGTGTAAATAAGAGCAGGGTGTGCTAATCCACAAGAACTGTCTCCCAGAGCAATAGATCGAGTGTTCATATAAATAATATAGCCCACATTTACGTCCATAACTTGCTGAATACATTAGTTCAGGATGGCTCTATCTTTGGTCACCTCACTATGATTGTTCGTCGGAATCATTCTTCCAGAAATAAAATAATACCAGGCCTGAGATATTACATTTAAACTAGTACGGGGAAAGTTAACTTCAACTCCATTTTTTATTTTTCAAGCCCCTTTCTCAGTAGTCAGAAAAGAAATAACTTCATCTAAAGCCTGATCTGTAACAGCAAAAGAATGATACTGGCATCTATACACATTTTCTACAAGATAAAACTTATTTCTTTTCTTTGGAGTAAATTCTACCTTTTTTCCACGAACAAATACATAATCATCAGAAGCTTCAGGAAGGTTGGCATAAAATTCCATTACAATCCCAGTTATTGCATCGACAGTAAAATAATAGAAGTTTTCCCATTGTCGAGCAATAATCAAACGTTCAACTTCTCCTCCTGGATTTTTAAAACCTTAGTCCTAAATTACTTTCTTATTTTCACGAATGCTATGAAATCGAGCACTGGCTCTAAAGCTAACCAAATTTTGTTCGTCATATTCTACTTTCATTTTGTTCGATCTAGGTGCCATAGGAAATCTAGAAAATTTTGAAAAATCTGAATAAATTCTAAAATTCCAAAAATCAAAATGTAAAATATTTTAAAATTCAAATCACTATATAAGAGTTCATCACCAAAGGATTTTCTCAAAAATTTCTCAAAAATTTTCCATATTTTCGGATCCATGCAATGTGAGATAAATCCTTGGTGAAAATCAAAAAAAATTTTGGTTTAAAGTGTAGCTCTTACCTAGAGAAGATGAATTTGAAGTCTTTTAGCCTCTAAATCGCCTCAAATCCGACCACAATCAAGCCCTAGCCACCCAAACCGAAGGTTGAAGATGACTTAAGCGTAAAAATGGTGGCCACCGTAAAAATTGCAAATTTATAGGGGTTAAAATCTGCTGTTTGGTCGAGAGCACCGTCGGCGCTAAAGGCCCAAAAATTTCATATTTTGATTTTTTTTTAATTTTCAATTTCTTATCTATTTAATCCAAAGTTTTTAGTATTTTAAACATAAATTTTTATTTAATAATGATTCACAAAACAAAACATTTCACCATCACAAATTTTCACAAACAACAACAAACTAACTTTTATATATGAAAGTACACTTTTTACAAAACACAATTTTTTTAATTACACAATCACACATAATAAACAAACTAATTATAAATCAGTGTCGAAATAAAGCTACAATATTAAATGTTGTCACAAAACTATACACACAATCAAAGTTCAGAATTCTAAAGCAAAAAAAAAAAAAACAAACCAAACCAAATTAAATCCACACAATTACACTAAATATATATAATGTTCTAAAATATATAGAGAATTTAATGTCTTCAATTATTACACCTCTTCTTCAGTGCTTTCTCCTCCTTTAATATCTCCCATAGATTAGTAATGAACATATAAGTTGTAGAAGGATCGGTATGGGAATTGATCTGTCGAATTTTATTCGATCCACCCTTTTTCTTTAAACATCCGAACTAATCCTGCTTCAAAAGTTCCAGTGTGATCAAAATTTTCTTTCATTCTCTAATCTAGGTGATCAAAAAGGTATTTTAAGATCTCTTACTGCATTCATAATACTCTGAAGTTCTCTGTCAATTTTCTTCAATTTCTTTTCCAAAGCAAGCAAACTTCCAACTATTGGTGGTATTAACGGAGTTGAAGCATGTGAAGATTGATCTATGATGGCTTCTAATACTTCATATTCATTTCCACAATAATTCTCATCTATAGGATTCATGGGCTCCCAAGGTAATAAAGTCTTTTCCCAACTTTCATATGGAACTTGAGCTTGACTGCAAATCAAAAAGATGGTAGATGGATGCTCAAGTCCATAAATTTTCATAGTAGGGAGTACTTCTCCAGCAATAAAGAAATGCCATTGCTTCGAAATTGGATTAAGTAATGAAGTGAAGAAACTAACATATCCTTCATCTCGTGTCTCCCACATATCACTTTCATTCGTCAGAAGAATATACACGTCTTGCATCAAATATCATGTAGGAATGAAATGTTTATAATGATAGATTGGAATGTTGTCTATCATATACAATTCATTAATCCTTGTAGGAGTAAATAATACAGCCTTACCTCGTACGAAGACAACACCTTGAGTAATTCCATATAAGTTTGCATAAAACTCTTTCACAATAGGTATGGCAACCGCAGACCTAGTGTAACACAGAACTTTCCAACGCCTTTGCAGAATGATTTTATCAATCGGACCAGTAGGATTGATCACTCTATGATTAACAAATCCTCTTTCCATGATCAATCTCCTCTTTGTAATAACTTTATCGTATAATCACTGCGCGTCAAAACTAATAAACTTTCTTTTGTTGAAAACTCCATACTTCAAAGTATTTCTGGAATTGAAAGTCATGGAATCAGAAAATAGGAAGTTAATAGGTGTCCAAGGATGTTTCTAGGACTTTTAAACTCATCCCAGAGGTTATTATGAAGTGAAATCGCGCCAAAACCTGCCAAAAATTGTCTAAAACTGTCCAACTACACTCGGCACCGTCGGCGCTCCCGAGTGGTGCTACCGTCGCTGATGTTCATTATCTAGGGCACCGTCTGCGCCAGAGGCCAAAATTGCTATTTTTATTTTTTATTCAATTCGATTCCAAATTTTCCTCCAATATCAATATTTGAAATAATTTATAATAAATGCAATTTTGTAGGATTATTATCTACTAATATATAATACACTTAACAAACTAAATAATAATACATAGCAATATAAGTATGGGTTGCCTCCCACAAAGCGCTTGGTTTAATGTCGTCAACCCGACATACCATTTTTTTAGGTTGGTTGACTTAATATTAAAACTTCTTTAAATTTAGGTATGTGCCCTTCATAATAATGTTTCAAATGATGCCCATTAACTTTAAATATCTTTCCAGAACAACAGTTCCATAATGATGGACTTTAATTACTTTAAATGGTTCTAATCATCTGGATTTTAGTTTTCCTGAAAATAATCTTAATCTTGTATTATTAGTAGAACTTCTTGTCCAGATTCAAATTTCTTCTTAACAATTTTCAGATCATGCCATATTTTCATTTTTTTTCTTTATAGATTTTTGCATATCATATGCCTCATTTCTAATCTCCTCAAGTTCATTGAGTTGCAAAAGCATTTTCTCACCAGCATGCTTTAAATTAAAATTAAATTCTTTAATAGCCCAAAATGCTTTATGTCTCAATTCTATTGGTAAATGACATGTTTTTCCAAAAATCAATCTATATGGGGAAATTCCTATAGGAGTTTTATAAGCAGTTCTATATGACCATAATGCAGTATCTAGTATAGTAGACCAATTACAACTTTTTCTAAAATGCGTTTAATTTCACGATTTGATATTTTTACTAGACACTTAATTTGAGGATAATAAGCAGTAGAGAATTTATGCATTATATCATATTTTTTGAATTTTTTGATTCGCTTATTCCTGAAATGAGATCCTCCATCAGTAATGATTACTCTCGGCATTCCATATATTATAAAATATTTTTTATTAAAAATTTAGAAACACTCCAAGCATCACATTTAGGCAGAACAATAGCTTCAATCCACTTAGACATATAATCAATAACAAGTAATATATAAAAATTTTTAAATGAAGGCATAAATGGTCTCATAAAGTCTAATCCCCACACATCAAAAATTTCAATTTCTAATGTGTAATTTAGAGGCATTTCGTCTCTTCTGGAAATATTTCCTAGTCATTGACATCTATTGCATATTTTAATATATTCATTAACATCTCTAAAAATAGTAGGCCAATAAAATCTAGCTTGCAAAATTTTATATATAGTTCTATTTGTTCAAAAATGTCCTCCAAATTCAGAATCATGACATCTTTCAATTATCTGTTGAGTTTCTTCATAAGGCACACATCTTCTAATAATTAAATCTTTACATTGTTTATATAAATATGGGTCATCCAAAAAATAGTCTTTCAAATCATAGATAAATTTCTTTAATTGTGGATTCTTGATATCAGGTGGTAGAATGTCACTTAAAATGTAGTTTATTATATCAGGATACACAGTACATCCATTTCATCAATACTATATAAATGTTCATCAGAGAAATTTTCTAAAATTTCATTTGCAAAATTTTCTATTTCTATTCTAAACAAATGATCAGCTATTTGATCATTATTTTCCTTTCTATCTACCACAGTAAAATCACACTCTTGGAATAGAAGTATCCATCTAATTAATCTTGGTTTAACATCCTTCTTTTGCATCAAGTATTTAATAGAAAAATGATCTGTATGCACTATACATTTAGTTCCAATTAAATAAGATCTAAATTTATCAAAGGCATAAACAATAGCCAATAACTCTCTTTGAGTAGTAGTATAATTAATTTGAGCATTATTTAGAGTTTTACTAGCATAATATATAACTTTAAAAACTTTGTCGTGTCTTTGTCCTAATACATCTCCAATAGCATAATCACTAGCATCACACATTATTACAAATGATTTCTCCCAGTTAGGTGGTATTATTATAGGTGCAGTGGTTAATTTTTTCTTTAATAATTCAAATGTTGTTATGCATTCCTCATTAAAATCAATTTTGTATCTTTTTCTAAAAGTTGGAATAGGGGTTTAATTGTTTTTAAAATTTTTTTTATGTAGCGCTTGTAAAAACCATCATGTCCTAGAAAACTTCTCACCCCTTTAACATTATTAGGGGGTGGTAATTTTTTTATAACTTGAATTTTTGCAGGATCTACTTTTGATTGTTTATAGTGTTTAAAGTTTCAAAAGATGATTGAGTATTAATAATCAGCCCTAGTGAATTCTCCTCTAATACTGGGGGTACTTGAGAATAATTCATTCTCATTTGATCAATCTTTTTAGAAATAGCAGCAATTTGAGATGTCAAAATAGACATTGCATCAGAATCATGAATACTAGCTACTCTCTTAGGATTTACCCTTTCAGAGGGCCATTGAAAATTATTAGTAGTCATTTCTTCAATTAAAGATTATGCTTCATCAAAAGGTTTTGGCATTAATCAACCACCCACAGCAGCATTTATAATAGATCTCAGTGATCCTACTAGTCCATTGCAAAATGTTTGAAGTATTAACTAATCTGGTAAAGCATGAAGTAGACATTTCCTAAGAAGATCTTTAAATCTTTCTCAGGATTCATATATCAATTCCCCTTCAAACTGATAAAAAGATGTAATATCATTTCTAAGCTTAGCAATTTTCGAGGGTGAAAACTATTTAGCCAAGAATTTTTGTGATAATTCTCCCTAAGTTCTAATAGATCTAGGTGCTAACGAATTTAACCAAGCCTTGGCTTTATCCCTTAATGAAAAATTAAAAAATTTTAAGCCTAATAGCATCATTAGACACTTCGACATATTTAAATGTAGCACAAATTTCAAGAAAACTAGCAAGATCTAAGTTAGGATCTTCACTAGTGATCCTCCAAACTGATTATTTTGTACCATTTGGATAATAACAGGTTTAAGCTCAAATGAATTAGCAACAACATCAAAATTTTGAATAGTCAAGTGAAGTTCATCTATTGTCGGATTCACATAATCTCTTAAAGTCTTTGTCGATTTTCATTTATTAGATCATCTAAGTTATTCGTCATTTCTTGTAAATTTTTAATTTCTCTTTGTTGTTTTCAAAATTTTCAAATAGTACATTCTAATTCTGTATCGTAAGGTACTAAACCTTCAGATCCAATATTTCACATAAACAAATAAAGCAAACAAAGTAAAACTCTAATAAAAATATTTCTTTTTGGATTTTTTATTTTTTTAATAATAATAAATTTTTTATGGTATATATAATATTTCTAAATTTTCTAATTTATCAAAACTATTTAATTCAACTGTTACCTTCCCCACGCAACGGTGCTAAAAACTTGATATGACTTTTTTGTTGCGATAGATTGTGTAAAATTTAATTAAATTTAATCAATAAATATTTTGATTCTACACAAGTATACGTATTGTTATCAAGCAATAATGGATTTTCTATTTAAGCTCAAAATATCGACCCTACGGGGAAGATTTAAATTGAAAATGACAAATTTGCTAGGAAATTCACAGAAAGTCAATTGAAATCACTGTCACTAATTTCAATTGTTGAGATGTAATCAAAATTAAATTTCTAAACTATTATCAAATCAAATATGTAAAATTTAAAACAGTAAATACTAATCTATTAACTATGTTTATGTAACGGAGATTCTTATGTGAAAAAGCATCCTTCCCACTACAATGAGGCTATGGTAAAATGAGATGAGATAAATGTTCATAATATGTATTGTGCTAAATAGGAGTAATTTTAATTCTCTACCCTGATACAGTGCATAGAAAATCATTGGCTAATCTCAGTGTTTAGTCCCTAAATCTGTGGCTACGCTAGGAGGATACCGGCTCCCACTCCAGCGCTCCCATTTAACTTCACCTAAAGGCTAGCTCTCGCTTTAGTTTTTAAACACTAAGATTGATTTGAAGATTTTAGTTTGTCACCCTAAAGGTTCTCCAATTCTACACTCAACAAAGAATATTTCCCTATTTATTTGCACTTAATTCCATAAACGATGTTCTCCTTCAAGGAATCAAATGTGATCCTTACTCTGTTGTAGAACTCATACTTCATTTCCTGGATCATATGTTTCACAACACATTTTAACAATTCAATTGGCCAGATCGAAAATTGAATTAAGTTCGGAGTTGAAAAATCATCACAATTATTTTTACAGTTTAATATTGGCACATTCATATTATCTCTTCATTTCACCATATCTCAGAGTAGGGAGCAAGATAGAAGGAACTACTCAAACTTCATGAGAAAGAAATAATAAAACACAAATTTCATATATAAAAGAAAGTTCATACAATATTGATAAACAAACAATACTTATCTGAAAACTCTTTCTCAAAGCAAATCCTTTGTAGCCTTTACTTAGAAATGCAGGACGAAGATATCTCTCACTTTTCTCCTTCTCCAACACTCTTATAGAAGTTTCACACTAAATCTCACCACAAAAACTCTAAACTATGAAAGCAAAATCACTAATTGACTCCAATATGGTAGTGGAATGGAATGATGTGGTGCAAAAATGAAAGTAGAGTGAAAAACGTAGAGGAGCACTTTTTCTGATGAAATTCGGCCCCAAATAGAGCCCAAGATCAGTTCTCTAAGAGGTGCCTCCAAAAACTCTTCAAAAAATCATCCAAATACATCAAACCTTCTAGAAACGGGGTCTGCACCACCTTTGGCGTCGTTAGCGCTGGTCTGGCGCCGTTGGCGCTAAGTAAAAATTCTCCACGTTAATTTCTTCTGCATCGTTGGCGCTGCCCTTGGCGCTGTAGGCACTGAGCATTTCTTCAAAAACATCAGTTTGACTCCAAATTTCATTTTTTTAAGCCCTAAAAATAAACAACCTGCAAGAAAACATCAAAATACCTTCCATTAAAGTGCAATATCATCAAAAATAGTTATAAAATATGGATAAAAAAAAACATTTATTTTTAGTGTATCAGAGTCGCCAGAAGCTGTTGGCACTAAAAAAAATGTTGGAAGAAGTTGTCGGTTTTGTAATGGTTATCCCAACACCCATTTTAATATATATATATATATATATATATATATATATATATATATATATATATATATATATNGTTGTCGGTCGTCAAAATGGAAATCCTGACATCCCGTTTAATTTAATATATATATATATATATATATATAATTTAGGAAAAATGAGTATTTTTTAAAATTTTGAAAATTCAAGACTGAATCGATCTCATATCCTTATTAGTTTAAATAAACAAGTCTGACATCACAAGCAATGCATCTATCCCAAATAGAAGCACTACTTACTTGTAAAGGCTCGATTTAATAAAATAAAAAAATGTATAACATCTTAGTTTAATTACTTCTTAGATAACTAAAGTCACCTAAGAAAACTTTAGAAAAAAATTAGGAGATATTGTCCTCACGAATTCCAAAGGGATATGACTTTTTAAAGAGATCAGACAAAAAAGGTGTGAAAGGGTAATGACTCAAATTTATAACATTGTAGTTTGGAATCCAAAGGAAGAAGAACTAGGGGATGTCACAGATCCTAAGAAAAACCTCACCGACTTTCCGAACTATCTTATTGTTTGGCTTCAATTTCGTGAAGAAATTATTCAAATGTTTTATCCTGCCAATTTTATTAATTAGGGCTTACATTCGTGTGAAACTAGAAAATGTGAGGATTTAGGTCATGATAAACGACAACCTCAGAATCCTAAAAAGAGTTAGGACTTAAATTATATAACAGAGCTATACAAAAGCCTAAACATAAAGTGAGGATTTATGTCGTACTAGGCGGACAACCTCAAAGTCTTATATCTTGTTGTTTAATATGTTGTTGTAGATCCTCTTGTAATTGCAGATTGTTGTTGTAGAAGGCTGCCCACAGAGTTAACTCCAAGCTCCTCGATGAAGTAGCAGTCTTAAAGTCTAAGGTTTAATGATTTAAAGTTTAAATGACAAGTTTAAGTTTAATTATGTCGGGGGGGGGTTAAAGTTGATAAGAGCGACACCGGTTAGGATTCCACGGTTCCCTCATTCTAATATCTCTATTTTATTTTGAATTTTCTTAGCTTAAACGAATTGTGAAACTCATTTAAACCGAGGGACCTCGTTAGCAACTGTGGGTTACCTCCTCCGAGGGACTCCTATAAATTCAAAAGGACGTTTTAAGTTTAGTAAAATTTCAAAGGATTTATGATTACCTTTGAAACAATTTGGTTTTAGATTTTTGAAATTGTTGACTAAATTTTGAAAAATGTTTTGATTTTGCAAGTAAAATAGAGTACACGATCAAGCAGTTATAACTTTGCATGAAATTAAAACAAGAATAGTTGAAGGTGTATCTAACAAACCCCAAACTATGACTTATTGAGTCCTGAAAGATCTTAGTGGATGATTTTAGAACAAAATATAATAAGTTCAATTTGTTCTTCAAAATATCCAAGAGATTTCAAAGTGTTCGGGGAGTGAACCTAGACTACTTTAAAGATCTCTTGAAACATTCAAGTTCATTTTGAATTTATCATATTGTTCCATTAATCATCCAAGGGCAAATTAAAATTACTCCACTACTCGATGAATCTTGAAATTTTAATCATCCAGAGGACAAGGTACTCAATTAATTAGTTGATATTTCACTTAAAGGTTATGCGAATGGATGCTCCTAAGGCAAGTCTTAGGTCATTAAAGATTTTTGTGCCCACCACTAAAGTTAGGCTTGCAGTGCTTTGAAGTGTCTATCATCAATCATGTTATCATTCTAAATCCCATCAAATGAATTCAAATATTAAGCTTAGATCACTACCAAACCCTTAATAATGTGAATGGGAAAAAGATTAGCAAATATTAGAATTTTAATTTAGGTGATGTGGATCTCGGTTAATGGATCTGACCATCGTTAATTGTAGACTTAAAATAAGTGATATATCATCTCCCTAACTTAATCTCATTACTTGAGAATCATTTGATTTTGATCAACTTCAAAGTCTTGATAATTCAATAAATTTCAACCTTATTTTTATTATGGAAAGGTGGCAATTTGGCTTCTACCTTTTACCCATTATGTTGCAATCATCCAAACATATTCATTATGATCAAACTTACCTATTTTTCCTTTGGTTAATCCTAAATTTTAATTAAGGTAACGAAATCTAAAATTACCACTTTACCTTTGGGGCTCTCCACCTCATACAATAAGCACAATTCAAGTGACTTTAGAAATTTTTAGAGTACCTAGTCCATAGAGTAATTAAAACATCAGAGGAGAAAATGTGGTTTTAAATTTTAATTTAATTAATTAATTTAATTTAGAAAATAGGATTTTCAAAATTAATTTATTTAAATGATCAAAATAAAGTTTTTGTTTTATGAGAAAAATATTAGAGGTTCCCTTAGGTCAGAGTAGCACTTTGACAAAATTTCATGATTTTTCAAATCAAATTTTAATTATTTATTAATTTAAAAAGAAAGTTTAATTATTCAGAAAATATAATTTAATTAAAAAAATTATTTCTATATTTTTATTACACATTCTCAGTTCAAAGAACTCAAAGAAAAAGATTTTATACTTTTATGATTTTTAATTTATTTATTATAATTATTTTAATGAGAAAAAAATAAGAAAATACATTTCTATGCCATTGAAAATTTATTTTTAACCTAAAAAAATTAAGAAAAATATTTTAATGAATCCTAAGTGACCAGGAAGCAATTAGGCACATTTTGAAATTTTTTTTTTATTTTTGGAAGTTTTAATCATTTTTAGTTATTTTTAATTTAAAATATAGCTAAAAAATCATCTATTTTACCAAAAATAATTTTTATTTTTCCTAAGTGCTCTTGATCACAAAGAACTCAGAAAACTACTTTTCATAATTTTTTCAAATGTATTTAATTTAATATAATTATTGTTTTACAAAAATACAATGCTTCTTAGAAAATCAACTTTGTTCTTAAACTTAATCAAATAATTTTTAAATTTTTACAGTGGGTCAACATGTTTTTTACACACAATGTGGGATTAATTTTGTCAATTTTTTATTAATATTTAATTTACATAAATTAATACAAGATATACACACTTAATTAAATAAAAAATATACAAAATTATTTAAACTATCATGATATTTTTGTAAGCTTCTCTGACCAAAAGAAACCTACTAAAATTTGTCCCATAATTTTTCAAGTGATATTTCAATTTATATAAATAATTTAAGCGAAAATAGCCATCTTAGCTTGAAAATTAGGGTTAGAAGCACAGAGATGTTCTTTGACCTTTAAAAAATTAAAGAACATAGCCTCTGTCATGAGGAACAAACTCGAAAAATTTCACGCTATGGTGAGCAATGCTTAGTCATAATGAATTGAAATACCACAGAGAGTATTTAATTAATTAAAAATCAAAGAGTCAAAAAAATATTTTATTTTTGGTTTGCATTATTATCCTCTGCTCACTGAGTAAGAGGGTTTTTATAATTTATTTTTATGATTTTTCTATGCAAAGTTATTGATTTTTGAAGCTCTCATGTTTAAATTAATTTAGAAAATGCATATTTTTCTACTTATCCAGCTCAACCTACAGTGGCTCCGAATGGCCAAGTCGCGCTCTGCTATTTGACGCCACCTGCTGACTCAGCTACCACGTGTCCTACCTTTTAGTTCCATCCACTCGTCCAACACGATCTCAGCTGTTAAAATCATACACGCACGATCGGACGACATCCATTCATCATCTATAAATGACATAACCCATAAGCCTTTGACACCAAAACCTTAATAACTAGAGCTAGACTCAATCAAATCACTTTGGGTTTGTTCCTACAGCTTCATCTACTCAAGATGAACACATTCATATGGTTTATACGGCATGAAATAAAGTCTACAAGCATGGAGAATTAATTTAAGCTTGGGTTAGGGTTAAGATTCAATACCTTTTTCTGTAAGGGGAGGCCTCAATCAGATGGTTGTGGAAGCTTCAAATGGGTCAAATGAATCTCAAGATGAAGTCCTGGGCTGTGGTGATATCTAGGTATGATTTTGATCAAAGCCAATTTTGGGTGTTGGTCTAGAGCTAGGTTAGAGGCTCTGTGTGATGGGGCTTTTGTGGGGAATCAACTCCTCTCACTCTAGGGATGGTGTGTGCACAGTTAATTGGAGTTTGGTTCATTGTGGAATTATGTAGAAAATTTTCCTAATTTTAGGGCAAATTTCAGTGAAGAAATTGGCTTTATAGAGTGATTGTGAGTGACTGAGAGCAAGGGGATTGAACTTAGGAAGCTTTGGAGAGGCTCTCGTGAGATTTTTGTAGAGTTTCCTCAAGGTTTCAAGCACTCTCTCCCTTGGTTGTGGAGAGCTTAATTTATAGCCTTGGATGCCTGGTGGAGCTCAAGAGGGTTTGATGGGTGAAAAATCTTGCTGAGTTGTAGGAAAGAAAGGATCTAATGGCCAATGGGACTTAGCCAACTTAGGGAGGTTCAATTTTGGGTTTTGACCACTTGGGGCTCCCTTAGGCTAGTTATTTTCGACGGCTAAGGTGGTGGCTGGCCAAAGCTCAGTCACCTCTGGGCTTAGGGAGACCCGAGGGTGCTTAATGATGGTTAAACACTAATGGTAAGGCATAATGGCAAGGATAGTTTGATTTAGGCCAAAAAATGAAGTAAAATTTCTTAAATCAAAAGACCATTGATCCATACCTCAAGTAGAGTGGAATAGGTGAGTCTATCTAGGTCACTAGGGTCTAGAAGGTGGCTGTAGAGGCTTTGGCTTGATCAATTTGGCATGGCTTGGTCAATTTTGGTGCATGGGTTCAATTTGGATCAAATTGGCTTGAAGTTGGTTTTAGGTTGGTGCCACAAATTATGCAAATATTTAGGAAGTTGACACCATTCAACGACACCAAAAACTTGATGCAGGTAGCTTTATAATAAATATGTAATATAATCTTAACAAAAATACTTTTTATGAAAATAATTTATCTTTTAAAATTATTTTTTAAAACTACCAAATCTCTTTAATATCAACACAAGTATACGTATTGTTCAAGTAATAAAGGGCTCTAATGAAGTCGTAGATATCGATCCCACAGAGAAGTTTGAAAATCCCTAAAGTAAATTATGAAAATTATTTTATAATAAAGACAAAAATAAAAGTAAAGTGCAAAGTTTGAAAATTAACTACTCAGGTGAGTGCTAATTAAAATGCAGATGTAAGACTACCAAAATTAAATTAAACTAAAGGCTAAATTTTCAAAATTAAAATTATAAAAAATAAACAAATTTTTTGTTGTTGTGACAAAAAGTTCAAATTTAAGAAAGAATCCTTCCCCTTTTACAATGAGTATATGAGTTGTGAAAAAATTGAAATCATTTGAAAATATATTTAAAAACTATTTTGTGTCAAATAGGAGCAATCTTATTCCTTACCCTCTTGCAAGTGCTATAAAGAACATTAATTAATCCAGAGTTTGGTCCCTAATTTTGTGGTTAGGTTGAGAGGATACCGACTACCACTCCAGAGCTTCCACTACTCCCTCCCCTGAGGGCTAACAATCTTGCATTAGTTTCCAATCAACTAAACCAAATAGGGAATTTTAATCTGCCACCTTAAAATCTCTAATTCTGCATCCAACAAAGTATATTTCTCAATTTATTTGCACCCAATCCCATGGATGACATACTCTCCCATGAAATCAAATGTGATTCTCCCTATGTTGTAGAAATCGTATCTCATTAAAGAACATATGTCTCTCAACAAGTTTTAACATTTCAATTGGCCATATTGAAAAGTAAATGAAGATCAGAGTTAAAATCATCTTAAATTATTAACATTTAAAATCATAGAAAACAAAATCTATTCTTCACAAAACCATATCTTCAAAGTAGGGAGAAGGATAAAGAAGACTACTCAGAATTCATGAAAAAGAATACCATAAAACATAGATTTCATATATAAAAATAAGTTTACAAAACAAAAGAAATAAAAATAAAACTTATCCACAAGCCTTCCCAAGGAAATCCTGACAAGTTCTCTCCAAGCATTTCTCTCTTTACAACCACTCCCAATTCTCTCTTAGAAATGTAATGAAGAAGAAATCTCTCGCCTTCCCTCTCTACTTACAACCCTAGAAGAAAATCTCCTCTTCTCTCTCTAACTCACGCCACTTTCTCTCTATCTCCCTCATGTCACACACTTCAACAAATGTGAATTCTTCTTCTTTGATTTTGGGCTACCTCCTTTAGAAAAGAATTCAAAATTCCCTCAAAAAGTCAACTCTTTTGAATTCAAAAGATGAGTCATTTGATCCAAGAGTCATATCCCTTCATAAAAGAACCTTCCAAAATGTATATATGCATTGAATTACTCCAAGAGGTGTGTAGAACAAGTATCCTTTTGAAATTCGTGCAAAAATTTGTCTCAAACCGACTTAAATTAAAAAATTCATCCCTAGTGCATCATGCACCAACTCTCTGGATTTTGGCGCATGATGCACCAGAATCCAAAATTGGCTCTTTTTGCTCTAAATTTTATCATTTTTGCCATTTTTTCCCTAAATGCTTAAAAATGATGTGCGTGCAACAAAAACACAAAAATACACTTCTTTAAAGTGCAATATCACAGAAAATAAGCATAAAATAGGTACTTAAGACAGTATATTATTTTGTTGTATCAAAATCCCCTAAAATTAAATGTTACTTTTCCTCAAGTGACACTTTTATTACATAAAAGCATATGACTTAGGATAGAGATTAACTTATAACTTCTATACTTTAGTTCAATAAATAAAATAGCAAAATTTAAGAAAACCCCTTAAATAACTTAGATTCAAACTCCAAGTCTAAGAATTTTTAGTAATCAAATTTAAGTTTTTGGAATCTCTATTCATTTCAAGAAGAAATGCAATTTGTCATATTAAGGACCTTTAGAACATTCATATGAAAAAAAAACTTCATGAAAACCTTACTAGGAATGCTATTAATAATCCAATACAAGTTTAGCAAATGTAATAAAGCTCATTCCTTAAGTTGATTCAAGTGAAGCCAATTTTTGATTAAATATCTCCTCAAGCTTCTCCTCACTTATTTTTCTTTTCTCTTAGGATCTTTTCAATCCTTTTTTTTTTCTTTTCTTTTAGGATCTTTTCAATCCTTTCTTTTTTTTTTCTTTTTTTTCTTCTTTTTCTTTTCAAGTGAGGATTACTATATCTGGATAGTCTTTAATAAATTTGAACTCACTATCCTCTCCTTAAACTTAAAACTCTTTACCCTTTCTTCACTTTATAAATTCATATTAGTTTATGATTTTTCATAAAGTCTCATTCTTTTCTTCTTACATGAAACTCTAAAATTCTTAACACTTCAAAAATACAATTTCCTTTACTTTAAATAGAAAAATAGTCTTATCTTATCATACCAAATATCTTTAACTTTAGAATTAGCCTTCATTATTACAAACTTTTTACCTTAATTTACCATAATATTTATAAACAAAAGTATAGTCATTAAAGTTAAATCTTAAAATCCCAGGCCATGTTAAATTAATTTTAAAAATATAGTTACTTAAGGAAAAATAAAATTTAGTTTATTTCTTTTCAAAAGAAATTTTTCTTTCCCCTAAACATAGGTTTTTAAGTTATTTTAAAAATATTTTTAGTATTAAATTTAGTAGGTGAAAGAAAAAAATAAATGAATGAAAATAAAAACTGACCTGTTAGAGGGTTTTTGAATATGAAACTAGGCTCTAGTATACTGCAGGTACTAACTGTAAAACTACATACAGACTTTAAATCATTAAGTAAAACATAATACATTCTAGAGAAATTCCTGAAAATTAAAAACATAAATACAAAAATTAAAAAACTAAATTGAAAATACTAAAAATGCTGAAAAAAATGAAAGTCTACAATTGCTATTACAAATCGCAAGTTCACAATCACTATAACAAGTTTTCCAAATAAAAGTACATCCCAATACAAACATAAAAACATCAAAACAACTAAACAAGGCTCATAAAACATCAATCTCATCTCCTTCCTCTTCACCATATGATTCTTCTTCTTCGTCTTCTTCTTCTTTTTCATCTTCTTCATCATCATGAATGGGAGCATATGGAGTGAAACTGGGGCAAGCAGGAAAGTTCACATTAGGTTCACCCCTAAGGTGTCTTACCATGGCATTTTCAAACCCTATATCATGTTGAACTCTCCTCTACTGATATTCATCATTATATGCATTCCTTGCTCCCATCTCTCCCAACTGAGTTTGAATATTTATTATATTCATCTGTTGAATCATCAGTTGATCCATAATACCATCTAATGATGTAGATCTAGAAGTAGATGCCCCAGTAGCATATTTAGAGGGCTTATCCCTTCTTCCACTTCCAGACTCAACAAATGATTCTACTCTCTGAATCATGTGTCTTCCAATCAGATCCTGTGGCTGCAATCTTTCTTCATTTCTATGGGATTCTACTCCTGATTGTTCATATAGAGTGAAAATCAAGACAGGGTATCCCAATCCTCCAGCTGTTGAACTACCAGCTATACTTCAAGGATGTTGAACTATAAGAGCACCAACATTTATTGCCTTCATGTTCTGAATGCAATAATTTAGTATAGCTCTATCTTTCGTAACATCATCTAAATTATTTGTTGGCAACAGTTTGGCAGAAATGAAGTGGTGCCATATTTTTTACTGAATAGTCAACTTGGAAGCAGGGAAGTTAACTATCTTGTTATTCTTAATCTTTCATTCCCCTCTTCCATCAGTCAAAAATGCAATCACTTCCTCTAGTGATGAATCAATTATTACAAATGCAGTGTACTCGTCATGATATATGTTTCTAAGCCCATAAAATGCATTGATCTGTTCAGTAGAAAACTCAACTAGCTAACCTCTCACCAAGATGTGATCATCAGCAATGAATCATAAGTTTGCATAAAACTTCCAGACCATCGGGACAACTACTAGGGCAGTGAAGTACAAGAACCTTTCCTAGTTTCGAGCAAGAATTAGTCTCTCGACCTCGCCACTCGGGTTTGCAAACACCCGTTCTTGGATCATTCTTTTGTTCTCCATTTACGTATTGTAACTATGTTGTGCTTTAAACTAAAGAATTTTTGCGCATCAAAGTCCTCGGTCGGCCTTCCTCGCTTAACTCGGGGAGCCATTTGAAAATTATAAGAAAATCCAAATAAAGTCCAAATAAATTACTAAATAAAAAATCTAACTCCTCAAGCAAGATTATTTGGTAAGAAACTTTTCACAATGAGTTTCCTTCAAGCATTTTCATTAAAAATCCCAATTTTTGGATCTCCCAAAATCCATGGTGAAAATCAAAACTTTTTAAGTTAAAGTGAAGCTCTTATGAAGAGAAGATGAAATTTATAATTTTTAGCCTTCAAATCCTTCTCTTTTCCCCATAATGCGATGCCCTAGACCAAGGTCCAGAGGTAGAATATGACTTAAGCAGCAAAAATGGAGTTTCTCTGTGCGATTTCATGTGTTTCTAGGTAATACAGTGTATTCGAACCTTTGGCGCATCATGCTCCAAGGCTCTCTAAGTTGGCGCATCATGCACCAGAGCTCAAATTCTCCAGATTTCAGTTTCTGGGAAAAGCTGCTCTATACCACTTTACGCCAACCTCTATTTGACTCAAATAAACCTTTCTTAGCATATATAAACACCACACTAACACATAACTCTTACAAACAACACAAAACTCATATTTATATATAAAGTCCATGCTATTACAAACTAACATTTTTCAAGCAAATAAACATCAAATTCAATGTTCTAATGCACACTAATATCCTAAACACTAAAATCTAAATGTCAATAGGTTTTCCAGTTTGAATACAATAGTTCAGAATGACACTCTCTATAGTGACCTTACTAAGTTTCATGGTAGGCAGTAATTTCAATGCAATAAAGAAGTGTTAGGATTTTGAAATTGGGTTTAAAAATGATGAAGGAAAACTTACATTTCCATCATCTCTGGTCACCCAATTCGCATCTTCATCCGTAAGGTAGCGGTAGAGTTTATTTATATTCTCTGTGTAAAGTTTGCATAATTACGACATCTAACCATTTTAAAATTTCTTTCTTAACTACTTCTTTATTTATTAGGTTTAACCACCTTTGAGGATCAGCTTTAGGTTCATGATGTTCTAATAAAATTATATGTGTACAAATTGAAGAACTGATTTCTTTAAATCAGCTAATGTCCATCCAAAGGCTTTTTTTATATTTTCTTAAAATCATTATTAATTTTTATTCTTGTAGTTTAGTTAACTCTGAGGATAATATAACAAGTAATGTAGATAAATCTCCTAAATAAGAATATTTTAAGTTTAAGGAGTATTTTCATTTTGAGTTCATGAGGTGTTTCAATTGAAGGGATAAGATTTTTATTATTTTTCATAGTTTCTAAGAGTTTAAATCTTTTTTGAACATAATCCAAATATTTATGACATTTTTTAATGGACTGATCCTTCATTTTATCCTCATCTTCATGTTTCAAATCTTCTTATTTCATTTTCTCTTCAAAAAATTTTGTAAAATGATCATTACTCAAATAATCACCAATTTCCATCATGAAGTATTCATCATATTTTAATTTTACTGGGTATTTCATAGATTTTGATATATTAAATGTCTGTTCTTGATCATTGACTCTCATGATTAACTCACCATTTTTATCATCTATCGTAGCTCTTTCAGTTCTAAGAAAAGGTCTCCCTAAAATGATTGGAATATCTTTATCTTCCTTCATATCTAACATAATGAAGTGCACAAGAAAGATAAATTTATCAACCTTTACTAATACATCTTCTACAACTCCTTTAGAATAAGTGATCAAATGATCAACTAACTGAAAGATTACAATAGTAGGGGAAATCGCTCCTGAGCCTAACCTTTTGAAAATAAATAGAGACATAAGATTAATACTAGTTTCTAAATCACATAAAGCTTTTCTAAAAAAATCTTTCTCCTATAGCACAAGGAATGGTAAAACTACTAGGATCTTTAAGTTTTTTAGAAAGATTTTTCTGAATTATAACACTGCACTCTTCACTAAGTGTAACTATCTCATTATCTATAAAATTCCATTTTCTATTAAGTGCATCCTTCATAAACATTACATAGGTAAACATTTGTTCCAGGGCTTCATCAAATGGAATGTTTATGATTACTTTCTTAAATATTTCCAAGAATTTTGAGAATTGTTTATCCAATTTTTACTTTCTCAATCTTTGACAAAATGGAGGTGGTGGTTTTTCTACAGTAATTTTCATTGGTTTAATAGGATATTCTGAATCATGAGGTATATTTTCCTTAGACTTTTCAATTTCCACCCCTTCTTTCTCAACTTCAATCTCTTTTTGAAATTTTGTCTCCACTTCTTAATTGTATAGCTTTAATCTGCTCTTTATTCTGGTCTTTAGGATTAATCTCAATATTACTAGGAAGGGTTCCTTGAGGCCTATTGCTAAGTGCAGCAACAATATGTCCTAATTGATTCTCAATGTTTCTAATTGTCGCTCACTGATTTTGTAATTGATTACCCGTTTGCAATATCAATTCTTCCATATACAATTTCTTTTCCTTAAATTGTGAATTGCATTTAAAGCCGGGAGAATAATAAGGTATATAGTTATCATTTACTTGAATGTTTACATTTCCCAAAGGGTTCGATTGATTGTTCCCCCATTGCGGATTTACACCATTAGAGATATTTTTATTCCAATTTAAATTAGGGTGATTTTTCCAACCAATATTGTAATAATTAGAATAGAGATTATCAGTTTTATTATTTATTGTGTTCATAGTTTCATATGATGATTAATAATCTATCATTTGTCTGAATAAATTTATTCAATCATAAGAGGTGTATGAGATAAATTCATTCCAAAATGATCCAAATTCTTTGATATTGTAGCAATTTGAGATGCCATAATAGAAATTGCGTCAGAGTCACGAACACTGCCTATTTATTTTGGATTTACCCTTTGAGAGGGCCATTGAAATTTGTTTGTAGTCATCTCTTAAATTAAAGAATATGCTTCATTAAATAGTTTTGACATTAATAATCCACCAGCAGCAGTGTCAATAATAGATCTAAGAGATCCCACTAATTCAATATAAAATGTTTGAATTATTAACCAACCTGGTAAAGCATGGTGTGGACACCTCCTAAAGAGATCTTTTAATCGTTCCCAAGCTTCATATATTGAGTTCTCTTCAAACTGACAAAAAGATGTAATATCATTTCTAAGCTTAACAGTTTTTGATGATGGACAACATTTAGCAAATAATTTCTGAGATAAGTCTCCCCAAGTTCTGATTGATCCATGTGCTAAAGAGTTTAACCACATCTTAACTTTGTGCCTTAAGGAAAAAAGAAAAAGTCTAAGTCTAACGGTGCCATTTGACTCTCCTTCATATTTAAATTTAGCACAAAATTCTAGAAAATTAGCAAGATCTAATTTAGGATCTTCAGATGGTGTTCCCCCAAACTGATTATTTTGTACCAGTTGGATAATAACAGGTTTAAGCTCAAATCAATCAGCTGCTATAACATGAGTTTGTTTAGTCAAGTGAATTTCATCTAATGTATGATTAGCATAGTCACTTAACGGTCTCTGTACATGTTGATGTTCATTTTCAGTACTTTGATTATTTAAATTATTTGTCATTTTGTTAAGTTTTTTTTTGTTTTTAAATTTTTATTATAGTTCATTCTAATTCTGAGTCGTAAGGTACTAATCCTTCAGATCCTAATTTTAGCATGCACAAATACAATTATATGTATATAAAGATTCCTGATATCCGAATTTGATCCACAGCTTGCGTAGGTTCACCTAACAAGTGTGGTTGAGGCCCTTAAATCCCAAACCTTCAGCAGATACTAGTTTGCATACCTTTAGCCAATTTACCCAATGCATTTGTTTCCTTTGTCCACCCCATAAAAATCTATAAAAACTCCTTTCTAGCAATCTCTTTGTATCCTTTTTCATAACAGTCATTTGCATCAGATAGGATCGAAAATAAGTGAGAATGCTTTTGAGCAAAGTAATTCTGCCCCATTGGAAAGGAAGGAAGAAGTCCAAAAAATAAGTTGATCTTGTATCTTGGTAAAAAATGCCATCATAATGAGTTTGTTTAGTTTTGCTTTTAAGGAGTTGGACCCCCAAATACTTGAGAGGAAGAGAACTTGCCCTAAAATTGGTGAATTCAGTTACCCAGTGTCTAACCTCAGCTTTAACATTCTTACTAAAAAGAATGAGGCATTTCTAATTATTAAAAGAAAGCTCAGAAGTGTCTTGAAATTCCTACAAACACTTAGTGAGAAGTTTGACAGCTGACTTAGTGGCTTTAGAGAAAATAATCACATCTTCAGCATAAGCTTGATGGGATATATATAAGAAGGACCTATGACTGAAATGCATATATTGAGAATGAGCAAATTTAGAGTTTAACATCCTAGAAAAATAATCAAAAGCAAGAATAAATAAGATAGAGGAGAGAGGGTCCCCTTGTTTAAGCCCCCTGATGGCTTTGAAGAAGCCATATGACTATCAATTAATTAGCACAGTGCTCATATTATTGTTAAGCCACCTCAAGATCAAATTGAGAAACTCCTCGGGAAATCCCCTAGACTTCAAAACATCAATAATGAAATCCCATCTAATATTATCATATGCAATTTTCAAATCCAATTTTAAGATAACATTCCCCCCTCTGCACTTTTTATCCAAATCCAATAGAAGTTTCTGAGCAAGCAAAACATTATCAACAATATTTCTCCCTTACACAAAAGCTGATTGATTCTCATTGATCAAATAAGGGAGATGAAGTTGAAGTCTATACATAATAATTTTTCTAATAAACTTGCTTAACACATTAGTCAAACTGATAGGTCTATAGCTTTCCCAGTTAAATCTATTAGCCTCCTTTGGAATCAAAACCATGGCTAAAGAAATAAAATAAGTAGGAGGATCCATCCCTCTAAGGAAATCTTGTACAACAGGAATAACTTCATTTTTTTTTTGTTAAGAAACAAGTCTTCTTGTAGAATTTTGAAGTGAATCCATCTGGTCCTGCAGTTCTATTGCTGTCAATGGAGTTGAGTGCTTGCCATATTTCAAATTCATCAATAATAGAGGTGATATGTAATTGATTAGTATATTAATACTCCTTACTGAAAACATTGTTCAAAATATGTGTTTTAGGAGTATTTGGATGAGTAAGGAGGGCCTGAAAATAATTAGATGCATCAACAACTATCTCAGAAAGGTCATAAAGCCAATCTCCATTACCATTCTAAATTTTGAAAATTGCATTACATCTCCTCCTATAATTGATACAAGCATGATAATATTTGTTCTTACTATCCCCTCCACAAATCTAGTCAAAGCACCTTTCTCTTTTAAGAAGAGTTCTTGATTGGTAATGGCTAAAAGTAATTGCTCATGAGCCAAGAACAAGGATTGTTCCCGGACCAAACCAGCTTCAAAATCTACCTCCAGTTTCTTAACTTCAGTTTTAGCAATTTGAACATTTTTTGTAAACATCCCCAAAATGTAACCAATTCCATTTCTTCAATGTATAACCAATGTTTTTTTGCACATTCCACAGCTTTAACCAGGAATTGTTATTATGGAAATCATTCCAATCTTTAGAGATTAAGCCCATAAAATCAGGATATGAAGTTCACATGTTCAGAAATCTGAAAGGAGTCGCAACTTGAGGAAGGGAAGTGTGAATTGAAATCAATAATGGTCTATGATCAGACCTAGTCATAGATAGGGGTAATATAGAAGTATGTAGGAGATTTTGTAACCATTGATCATTAGACAAAAAACAATGCAGCCTTTCCTAAAACTTGCCTCTTATCTAAGTGAATTTGGGTCCTTGAAATCCAAGATAATGAAGACCAGCTTTCTGAATAGAGTCATTGAAATGGGTGATTCTATTAATGTTGACAGACCTACCTCTAGATTTTTCAGTTAGAGAAGTAACAAAATTAAAATCTCCACCAACAATACAAATACCAGAGAAAGAGTTGCTGATAGAAATCAGATGGTCCTAGAGGTCAGATTGGGCAGCAAAGGTGCTACCAACATATACAATGGTAGCAAAGCAAACCAATTCTCTAATTTGAACCTTCTGGTGGACAAACTATGGATGATCAATCAAGACAAACCAGCTGATTTTTTTTCTCCAAAGAATCCATATTTTCTGGCTACTATTAAAAAAAGTTTGAAAATAATGAAATTTCTTGGTAATTGAATGAATTTTTTTTGTTATTATAGGCTCAAGGAGAGCAATACACCAAAGCTTATGTACCCTGATTAAATGGAGGAGTCTATGAAAGGATTGAGGGTGAGCAATCCCCCTCACATTCCAAAAAAGAAAATTAATTATGATGGCTAGATTTTCCCTTTCCCCTAGTCTTGGAAAGGGAATCTAGAAC
Organism: Phalaenopsis hybrid cultivar; assembly: GCA_002079205.1. Lineage (NCBI taxonomy): Eukaryota > Viridiplantae > Streptophyta > Magnoliopsida > Asparagales > Orchidaceae > Phalaenopsis > Phalaenopsis hybrid cultivar. The sequence continues at coordinate 91,345 of JXCR01044543.1, forward strand.
TTGGTTGAGAGAACTACCTGCAAGAGCAACAAGACAATCATCTTATAGCATTTTTAATTCATGCATACCTCTTTTCTTCTTCTTATTATGTTGGAGGTTCTTTTGGTGTTTAGGGAAGTAAAAATAATTTCATCAATGGCAGGTTGGGAGGAAACTTGCTTTACAAGCAAATCAGAATCACCAGGATAAAGAGTATCAATAGAAGCCTTCTTTTTCCTTCTAAACCTTCAGATCTGCCAATCCTCCAAAACTTCAACCAAAAAATTAACATCATCCTCTAATGGGGGCAAACCACCCAAAGGGGATGAGGGAGAGTTGACTAGAGTTCTGTGGGAAATGGGAACATGATGAGAATCCACCAAATTTTCCTGCTCATTTAGGGGGGAACCAATGGCACCCATAAGGGGAACCAAAGGTTGCAAGGTAGGAGAAAGAGACTTTGGAATAGTTTCAGCTTGTTTTAAGAGATCTCTATTAACTTGGAAAGAAGTCCCACCATGAGGCTTTACAAGGACCTTTGAAAGATCAACAAAACTGGAATTGGTAGCACCACCTTTAGAGGGTCTCTGATCTGGGTGTAGTCTATAAAAGTTTTCATTGGAGTGCCCAAATATTCTGGAATGATGACAATAGAAATGCCTTTACACCATTACAACAAACTACCAATAGCCATTATGTTTTGTACCAAGCTAAATTCTCCAATTTCAAGTTGGGTAATGTCCCTTTCTACCAAAATTCTTGCAAGAGCATGTCTAGTAAGATTAAATGTGGAAATATCCAACTTCAAAGATCTGCCAAGTTGATACCCAATTGAAAATAGAATCTTGTGATTAAAAAAATATAATTTAAGCCCTGGAATTTATAATGAATAGGAATGATGGGGGCTCTTTAGTAGGATCAAAGTCCATACACAATTTAAAGATTTTCATTTGAACTCCCCCTATGGCAATATATCTTTTTTGAGAAAATTTGAGCATGGTCCTCTTTAGTTGAAAGATGAATCATTATGTGCCTAACATCAAAAAGTTCAACTTTCCAACTCCCAACTAATCTGAAATTATCAAAGGCTCTTCTAATTGCTTCCATCCGGAGATGCCCAAGTTGGAATTTTCTAATTAAGGTAAACTTGTGAACATCAATAAGGGAAACCATCTCTTCTTCTGAAAATATGTAAAGTAGGTGAGCCTGCCTTTTTTGTTCCTTTATTGATAATACTGCCAATTAGTTCGGTCAGTCATGGAATCATGGTAGAGTTGGGGAAAAGCCAACTTATCCTCAAGAGTAGAACCTCCATCCCTTCCTATAGCATCCACTTAGGAACCTTTACCTGCATAGATGGGTTGGGAGCCGCTAAATCCATTAACAAAGAAACAAAAGAGGAGCAAAAAGACAAATTCCAACAATGCCAACAACAGAAAGGATAAAGGAAAAGAAACCAGGAAAACCCACAACACCAATGGAACAGTAACCACACAAAAAATTCAAAAAGATGGAAACACGGAAAGAGCTAAAAGCTAAAAAAAGCCAACCAAGAATCCACCAAAATGACCAACACCAAAGGTAAAACAAAATGCAAACCAATATGCAATTAATCATCCAAGGATCTATGAAATACCAAAACCTATATGTTTTCTCATATAAAGATGACGGCTGGCATCCTTGGTGCTCTGCTGGATGGATGACTGCGGCAGTTGCTGTGGAGTTTTTCTGTCTCTCTTGTTTGCTTTTCTTGCTTTCATAGTGAGTGTGGTGTTTGGTTTCCTTCCCTTTGTGGGATGGATGTAAAATTCTTTCAGAGTTTTCCCTCTTCCCGAGCGTTTTGGAGTTTGAATTTTACTATTCCATTGGCTTTCTTTGGAAGTTTTCTGTGGGCTTGTGTGCTTTATCTTATGCTTTCTGCATTTTTGCTGAAGTGTTTTGATGGCTGAATTTACTCCTATTGATGTTAAAATTAACTCTTAGTGGACCAAGGCTACCTATGCTGGTGTGGTAGGTAAGGGACAGGAAACTCCGCTCAATGTTGAACTCCAGGTTTTCCCACAATCTTTTCATGATGCTGCTGTGGGAAAGGAACCTTGTAAGCTCATTAACCCCTTAGTTGTTAAAGATGGAAAACCTAATATCTATTATAATGAAGAACTTTTCACCCTAAAGGCTGAGTGCAAATTTATTCTTATAAGCAAATTCCAACTTGGACCCCTTAAAATGGAAGTTGTTAGAATGTTGTTTGACAACTTTCCCTCTGCTGGTGCTTGGCATTTGTTTTTGGTTGATGGCCATCACATCATGATCAAGTTGGCCTTAGAAGAATATTATGCTAGACATTTGCTAAGCAAACAGTCTCTATGGATGGTATCCCCATGAAGATTGTTAAATGGACACTCAATATTGATCCTAGTAAAGATCCTCCCATTGTCCCTATTTGGTTTAAATTACCTGGACTTCCTCTACATTTTTTTTAACCATAAGGTTCTTTTTAATATTGGTTCAGATTTTGGGAGACCATTAAAGATGGACTTCCTACCTTCAATTTTTCCAGACCTTTAGTAGCAAGAATTCTAGTGGAGAGGGACACCACTCTCCCTATAGTAGAGGAAATCTGGCTTGGGTCCAAAGAGGCACTGGCAAAAAATTGTAATGGAGCAAAAACCTTACTATTGACAACATTGCAGAATATTTGGGCATACCTCTGACAAGTGTTATAGGCTGCACCCTATCTACAAGAAGAAAATCACAAATCCTACAGAAAATGGAGTTGTTATTGGTATTAATAACAAGCTTCCTGAGAGTATTAGTGCAGTGAATCATCCCACTGATGTGGAAGCAATCAAAAGAACTGAAACTATTTCTAGCCATCAAATTTTACTCATTAGACCTTCCATAGAAACCCCTGAGCTTATATCATCTGCTAGTCCACAACTTGAAGAAGGGGAATGCAGCATTGTGCTTCCTCCATAATCCAGTAAATCTGTACATGAAAAAACTACAAGCACTCATTTAGTTACCCCAAAGGATCCTATGAGACCATCTGAGGAACTGATTGTTGAAATGCATCAACTATTGGAGCAAGATTGGTAAGTTCCTAAAATGCAAGAAAGAAAAAGAAACCCATATTGGAAGAGAAGAAAACTTTGGCAGATACTTATCAGACTGGCAGCTCTCAAAACTCTCAAAGGAAGACACCCACCCAACTTACCAGGGAGAGGACTAGATCTAGATCTCAGCCCTCTTCACACCCACCTTCTCAACATAATTAATTTCTTTGTTGGAATGTCAGGGGCATTGCTCACCCCTCTTCCATGAAAAGAATTTTACATCTCAATAAAAAACACAAACTCTGGTGTATTACTATTTTAGAGCCTTTAGTTCATAAAAATCCACATCAATACTTCTCTATGTTTGTTGGTTTTTCACATTTTGCTAACATAAATAATAAAATATTGACCTTTTGTAGGAAGGAGATCATTTGGGATGTTCAGGCTGATCATCCTCAGTTTGTCCACCTCTCCTTTAATACCCGCAGACACAATGGATTTTCCACCTTTGTCTATGCTGGTTGTACCAAAGCTAATAGAAGGGAACTTTGGTCTTCTTTGCAAAATATCAGTAATACTATGGCTTCTTGTTGGCTGGTGGGTGGAGACTTTAATTGCATTGCTACCTCTGCTGAAAAGTTTGGTGGAAGACCCCCTAACTTAGCCAAAATGAATTTATTCTCTGAAAACATCCTTCAGGCTGGATTATTTGATATTGGGTTCAAGGGGCCAGAGTTTACTTGAAAAAGAGGGGCTATTTGGGAAAGACTTGATAGAATTTTGGTCAATGATTTTTGGCGTCAACATTTCTTGCATACCTTTATTACTCCTTTAAGCCTTGTAGGTTCAGATCATAGGCCTATTTTAATATCCATCATTGCTAGTGAGTCTACCTGCTCTCCTCCCCCTTTTAGGTATCTTAATATGTGGTCTGATCGTCCTTTTTTTCTTAATACTATGACTGCTGTTTGGAACAGTTCTTCCACCTTGGACCCTTGGTCCAAACTTGTTCATCTGCATTCTAAAGCTAGCAAAGCACTAAAAAAATGGGGTTGGATTGCATTTGGAAATTTCTTTGTTGTTGTGGATTCTGCTGAAAAGGAGGTGCTGGAGTTGGAGAAGAATGCTTTAGAAGAAGCTGGGAAAGACACTTTGATATTAGCTGCTCAAGAGAAATTACTTACTGCTTTTGACAGATAAGATAAATTCTTGAAGCAAAAAGCTGCCATAAGTCATTTTAAGGAAGGGGATAGGAACACCAAATTTTATCATGCATGTATAAAGCATAGAAGATAATGTAATACCATTCACAACATTCAGAACTCTGCATGAATTTGGCTCTCTGATAATAAAACCATTGCTCTTGATGCTATCTCTTACTTTCAGCAGATGTTAACTCAACCTGAAATCCAAAGAGTGCCTATTGAAAGCATATATTCTATTGAAGAAGTTTCCTACACCTCTAATCTTACTCTGAAGGACCCCCCTGCTGCTCTTGAAATTTGGCAGGCCCTCTAAACTATTGATAGCATTAAATATGCTAGACCTGATGGCTTTACAGTAGATTTTTACAAGAAATACTGGGAGATTATAAAAGATGAGGTGATTGGTTCTATTCAAAGTTTCTTCCAAGGTACCACTATCCCTCAATACTTCAATGCTTCTAGTATTGTTCTCATCCCTAAATCATATGTCTAGAGGAATTGGAATGACTATAGGCCCATTAGTCTCACTTCTATCATCAGTAAACTTATCAACAAGATATTGGTTGGCAAACTTCAGCCCAACCTTGGCAGACTTATTTGTGAGAATCAATGTGCCTTTGTTAAAGGCAGATCTATCAATGATAATGTGGTACTTGCTCAGGAGCTTCTTTTGGATTTGGATAAACCCAGTAGGGGTGGAAATCTAATCTATAAATTAGATATCAGGAAAGCCTATGACACTATCTGTTGGGATTTCATCTTGGAGGTTCTCTCTACTAGAGGATTTTCAAATGAATTTTGTACTCTCATACACAGGTGGCTTAAGGACAACACAATTCTATCCTGATTAATGGGCAAAGTGGGGCTACTTTTCAGCTTCTAGAGGATTAAAACAAAGAGATCCCCTCTCTCCCATAATTTTCATTTTGGTTATTGACCATCTCTCCATAATGCTCAATAGAAGCCTCCTTCTTTTTTGTTATGCCAAGCATCACCATAAATCTAAAATTGTTGTTTCTCATTTAGTTTATGCAGATGATATGATGGTCATTTCTAGTGCTAACAAGAATGCAGTGAAGAGAGTGGTAAAATGCCTACATTTTTTCCAAAAGCACTCTGGGATGAATTTTAACCCAGATAAGTGTAGTATCTATTTCAACCAGTTCACTCCAATGATGCAAAAACATTGGATCCTTAATTATACCAGATTCACTAGTTCCAAACTACCAATAAAGTACCTTGGAGTTCAGCTGATCAAAGGGAGATCTAAGCGAACTCAGTTTGAGGATGTGCTGGGGAAAATCTCTGCCACTTTATCTAATTAGACACACTCCTTCCTTTCTAATGGAGGTAGATTAACTTTGTTGAAGAGTATTCTAACCACTTTTCCCTCCTACATTATCCAAATGTCTACTATGAAAAAAAGCACTCAATTACAAATGGAAATGGCTTTCAACAGATTTCTTTGGTTTGGTCAGAGGCAGCAACTTCCCTGGGCTAGCTGGCAGAAGTGATCTAAACCCACATTGGCTGGTGGAATAGGTTTTAAAGGCCTACAACACCTACTTCAAGTTAAACTTTGCAAGATTTGGTTCAAATTAAGAGAGAAACACTCCCTTTGGGCTAAATTTATGATGAGTAAGTATTGTAAAGAGAGTCATCCTTGCACAGTGAAAAGGAAGATTGGGGATTCCAGGCTATGGGTTAATATGCTTAAAGTCAGGAACCAAGCTGAATATTTATTTCTCTGGGATATTGACAATGGTAAGATTAATTTCTGGTTGGATTCTTGGTGTCCCAAAGAGCTACTGCAACCTAACTCTGATCATATTAATATCCATTTATAAGTGGTTGATTGCTGGGAGAGGAATTCCTGGTCACTTCCTATACTCAAAACTATTCTTCAGGAACAGTCTACTATGCATATTAGCAGAATTCAGTTTGATAGATCTAGAGCTGACAGATCAGTCTGGCAAGGCTTTCTGCATCAAAGCCTAACTAAATCAATTTATCTTAAACTCAACACCTAGGAACATAAGCCTTGAGGAGATTTAATTTGGCACAAAACTTTGTCCCCATCTATGTCTTTCTTCAGCTGGAGAATGCTTCATGGGCTGCTCCCTACTGATGACATACTTAAGCTTAAGAGATTAAGAGACCCTTCTCAATGTCATTTATGTGGAAAGGAGGAGGAGTCTATTCCCCATCTATTCTTCAAAGGCAGCTTTGCTCAAGAGGTATGGGCTAACTTCTCTAATCATCTTAATCTTAATACCATTCACTTAGAATGATTTAATATTTTATCCTGCTGGAAGAGTTGGAAGTCAGCCAAGATTGGAACTATTCCCTTCATGGTGGCCTGGTTCTTATGGATGGTTTGGAACAAGGCCAAATTTGATGCTCAGCCTATCTCTAGGTCTCAAGTGACTAGAAACTACATCTCTTACCTTCATAAATTAATACTCCATCAGAAATTCCCTTACATCTGCTCTCCTCCTCCACTTGAAAGGCCTCATTCTCCAATAGTTACTACAGTTTATTAGTTCACTCCTATCTAGTCTTATATAAAACTTAATACTGATGGAAGTTACTCCAAGTTGGAAGCTGGAGTGGGTGGAGTGTTCAGGGCTCACAATGGACACTGCTTACTCTTTTTTTCAGGCTCTTGTTTCAGCTAATGATGCACTTGAAGCTGAGTTGACGGTTGTGTATTGGGTTCTTACCCTTGCTAAGATGAATTAGTGGCATCAGTTACTACTTGAAGGAAACTCACAGGTTCTTCTATAGATGCTGCAAGAAGGCAGGCCCTGCTCTTATTATCATTCACAATGAGTTAAAAAAATTCAGGCCCAATAGCTACTATGAATCTTCAACTCTCTTTACTTTTTAGGGAAGGGAATAAACCTGCAAATTGGCTTGTGATCCCGAATGTTTATATGCAACAGTATAACAATGACTTTAATTATAATTTTCACTTCTATTTCCTTATTTTGCAACAGAACCAAAAACTTGATCCTGAAGAAAATAAGAATTTAACTGTTTAATTTATATATATTAGGATACTACGCAAGTATACGTATTGTTATCAAGTAATATAGGATTTTTTGATTAAGACCTGAATATCGAACCCACAAGAAAATTATGCAATATATCACTATTGAACAACAAACTTTCTATTCTAAAAAGACAATTACTTAAACTATAGATATTTTCATAGTATTAAAATTCAAATCTTTTTTTTTGTATTTTTGTTATTTTGACAAAATAATAACAACTAAATAAAATAACTTGAGTTTATGTAAAAGAAAATCACTTAATATGAAAATACCTTTCTCCTTATCATGAATCAGTAATAAGTATAGGAATTCTATTATGGAAGTATGTAAATTGTGTTTTACCAAATAGGAGCAATTATATTCTTTACCCTTACTAGAGATGCTATAAATAACACTGGCTAATTTAAAGTTTGAATAGTTCTGAAGACCGCCTAGGCAGGGAAGATACCAGCTCTCACTCTAAAGTTCCCTCGATTCCCTCCACTTAGGGGCTAACATCTCGTTTCAGAACCTAAAATAATAAACCAAGTTGAGGGCTTTAACATGTCATATTCAAGTCCTCTAACTCTACACCCTTCAAACAATATTCCCCTATTTATTTTTACTAAATCATATGAACTAAATTCTCATTTATACAACCTCATGTGATTCTTTCCAATTGTTGACTAAGACAATACCATCCCGGTTCTTACATGTTCTCACAACAAATTTTAACATCTAGATGGGTCAGATCAAGAAGTAAATGAAGTACATGGAATTAAATCATCACAACTTCTTCCAACATTAAAGATTAATACTCTCCACAACTTCCATCCAACAGTTTAATTACTTATCATTTTAAGTAGAAAAATAAAGAAAACTACTCAGAATCCATGAAGAAAACAAAACCACACTTTAGTTTAAAACTAGAAATCATTGTCTAACCAACAAGAAATCCCAATTAAAACCAAAAGTATTTTAAAAATAAAGATAAAAATTTATCCCAAATTCTCCACCAAACTCTTGAAGTTCCTTTGAATCTCTTCTCTTTTACAACACTCTCAAAGTAAACTTAAAACAAAAAGGATAAAATAAATTTGTGTGGTGCCTGAAAATCTCTCCAAAAATATCCCTCAAAACTCCTCAGGACTCCTTTTCAAACTCTTTTCAGAACTTTCAAACACCCCCTTCAAATGTCTCAACTTTCTTCTTTTATAAATTTCCGAAGAGGTGCCTTGGAAATTTTTCAAAATGTGTCCAAATTTGATGTATTCTCCAAGGGATGCCTCCTTTCACAAATCTTTTAATAATATTTTTGCTTCCTAGTGGTCATAACCACCCTCTTTAGCCAATAGGTGCCTCAAATGTCTCTTCAAAATTCAGCCAAATGAAGAAAATGGCCAAATAACTGCCTCTGGCGCTTAAGCGCCAAAACACTTTTGCACAAATTTCACATTTTTACTCCAAAATTGATACTTTTTCACTCTTTTTAGCATTTTTCAACTTTTTTACTTATACCTAAAAGAAAAACACATAAATACCTTCCATTAAAGTGCAATATCTCAAAAATATGTATAAAAATCAGTCTAAAAATACTATATATTTTAGGTGTATCAAAATCCCCCAAACTTAAAATGTTACTTGTCCTTATGTGACACTTCAATCTTTAAAAACTAAATAAGTATGATATGTGTATGAGTTTCTTTAGGAGTTACTAAAATTTAGATTTAGAAATATAGTAGCCCAATTAGAAAAATAATATTCAGTAAATGAGATCAACTTAAAGTTTAGAAATTTTTAATGTTAAGAAAGATGAAAATATGAGTTTATATCTAATTAGAAAGTATACGTAGATTCTCCAAGTTTAGAATTTAGTCCTTTTATTATCTCTACTTAAAAATTTTTATTAAGAACAATTTTACTTACTATATTATATCCTTAAGCTTAAGAATTTCTCAAGTTTTATACTTAAAAAAATCAAATGTGGAACCAATTTTTGATTAGGCACTAATCTTCAAGCTTCTCCTCCCTTACTTTTTTTCTTTTTTCTTTTTTTCTTTTCTTTTCTTTTTCTTTTAATTTTTTTCTTTTCTTTTCTTTTCTTTTTTTCTTATCTGGATAGGCTTTTAATGATTTTGAATTCCACTTCTCCTTTCCTAATGCAAAGTCTTGATATAAATCTTTTACTTAAAAATATAATAATAGTTTTGAAAATTATTTTTAACAAAAGAAATTTAAGTATTAAAAATCAAAGTCTAAATTTCTAAATTTTTCAAAAATATAATTTTTGTTACTAATGATAGTTACACTATATTTAACATTTTCTACACTAAAAATTTTCAACTGAAAGTTTTTCTACATTACTGAGAGTTTTAACTAAATTCTTTTACTCATTTCTATAATCAAAATTTACCTCCCAAATATAAATTCATATACATAATCATTTTTCTTTTCAAATCAAATTCACTTGTAGCACATTTGAGAACAAATAAAATTAAATTTTTGAAAATATTTTTCATCCCCCCCAAACTTAAATTTTTAACAGATTAAATAGTTTAGCAACAAATATAAATAAGCAGGAATGAAAATTTGAAATAACATTCTTACACGAATTTTTACCCTAATTATACAAGTATAAAACTAAAAATAGGAGTAAAATTAATTTTTGATTAATTTTCTATCATTTTCATTTCAATTCGACATGTAGAGATTCATTAGACTTCTAAGTAGTGGGTACAAACATAAAAACAAACAAACACACTAACTTTGATTTCCAGTCTCAACATAAAAATAAACACATCAACATGATAAAAGAAAAATACAGGATAGTTGTTTTCTGAAATTAAAGTTTAAAACTAAAGTTAGCAATATTTCCAACTTTTTAAAAGACATAGAAATAAGTTCAATTCTGACTAAAAAACACAATAATCAACACACAACAATAATTACTACCCTAGAATTTTAAAACAAACTATTACATTATAAGGTCTAAACAAATTCACAAATGCAAATGTAGCAAGTTCAAACCACATAAAAACATATCACATCACATGTCTTAGGTTCCAAACATAAAAATAAACAACACATCACAAGTTTCAAGTCGAAAGCACATAGTCTAACACATATTATAAACATAAAAATAAATCATTCAGTCCTCCTCTTCATCATCTTCAAAATCACCGCTATTCCAGACATTTATAGGCTCATAATCATGGTATCTAGGATATGGAGAAAATTGCACTGCTGGGTTACCCCTAATGAGGTTCTCCATAGATGAATGAAATTTCTCTTCATAATCACTTTTTCTTCTATTATACGCATCAATGTGGTCTGCAAAGCTTTCTAAATTTCTTACCTTATTTACGTGATATTGTCCATCATCCTCTGTAATAATTGATTTTGAGTTTCTGTGGACTCACCTCTAGAAGTAGATGGTCTTGAAGTAGATGGTCTAGATGTAGAAGCAGCAAACGTCTCCATTACATAACTCCTTGAAAATTCTCCTCTCCAGCCAAAAATAGAATGCTCTGAATATGACTTCACATTAACACTGGTAATTGGCTTCAAAGGCAACAGTACTTCCTCCTAGCTATCATATCTCACTTCAGCCTGCTCACATAAAGAAAAGATTAAAGAAGCAAATCCCAGACCTGCAGTAATAGTGATAGTGGAAGGATTGATGATAGTATGATAATTCAAAGCTCTAATGTTAATGAGCTTTCCTTCCAGGATACAATAAATCAACGTCGTCCTCTCTCTGGTAACTTCACTGAGATGATTTATAGGTAATAAACGGGCTGAAATAAAATAGTGTCATACCTTCAAAGGTGTACTTAACTTTGACGTGGCGAAGTTGACTCTCCTCTCATTTGTGATCTTCCAGAGTCCTCTTCCAACAGTCAAATAGAAAATAATTTCATCTAGCTCCATCTCAGTAGGACTATAGTTCACATAAAAACACAAAGTCTCAGATGGTAAATGGTAAAACATATTGATTACTTCTGGTGAAAAAGGTACTAATTTTCCTCAAACCCTGACTCGATTTTCTTCAGCTTCAGGGAGCTTTGCATGAAACTCCTGAACTACAGAAATAACTGCCACAATCATTTCCACTATCTCCGAACGATCAAATCTCCTACAGATCCACCTGGATTTGTGAAACAACGCTCTTGGATAAGCTTTCGTGATTGCAGAGCATCAGTGTACCTATCTTGAGCTTTTGAACTCATAAATTTTCTTGAATCAAAATGGTTCTTTCCTTTACTCCTATTCATTCTTGGTGCCATTTTACAAATTTCATAAAATTCCATACTAACTTCAAAAATCAAGTCTAAACTACTAAACTAAACTTCCAAAAGCTTAAACTACACTTCCTATACAAATTTCATAGATTTTTTCTCATTTTTCACCATGAATATTGAATTTTCAACTTCTTCCAAATGTACCCAAAATACATGGTGAAAATCTAAAATTTTTACATAGAAGTAAAGCTCTTAACTTAAGAAATCTGAATCCAGCAAATTTTGCTCAATTCCACCAAGAAATCTCCACTTAATGGCTTGCCCTAGCTCTCCAAATCGTAAACTCGAGAGGAAGAAGATAACAGTGAGGGTGAAAATGGCAATTTTTTGGGTTTAATTTTCACTTTTAACCATTCGCGAATTGGTTTTCGTGAACTGGTGCTTAAGAGCGGGTAGGTAAGTGGAGCTTAAGCGCCTGCCTCTCAAGTTACATCGCACTTAAGCGCGAGAATGTGAAGCTTAGGCGCCAGTGCATGATTTTTGAGATTTTTAAATTTAAGTAAAATGCATTATTAGCCTAAGTATACCACCCCTAAATGGTTTCATATCACTTAAATTACTATTTTTATCTCCTACAATTCTCCTCTCTCTCAAAATTCTCCCATATAACTCAAATCAATTCGAGACAAAAAATAACACAAGTTTTCACAAAAACAAACATATACATTCATTCACAAACTAGTACAAGTGTATATAACACTTAATTCTCACTCCAAATAGTCTCGGATGAAAAAATCTTCTAATTACAAACACTTAACAAACTTAAACAATTAGAAACATAAAAGTCATAAACAATAAAAACAAACACTAACACGTAAAAAAAATTACTACTAATAAATAAACTCAAACACAAAACTTAATTCCACTCTTCATTTGATGGGAAAAACTCCGGTCTTTCATTAGTCTTTCCTAAGGCAATCGGAATATAAAGTTGATAAAACGAATGGTGGTGACGAGCTCTGATACTCTTTTCTTCAATCCATTTCTGTTTAAGATACATCTCCTTATCCGCTTCCTCTATATAACTAGTATGGCTAAATTGCATTTTCAATTGCCATTCAATATGTTCTAGATGTGCATGAATCCCAATTACCTTGATCTCTAGTAAAGCCATGATAGTCTCAATTTTTTTGATCTTTTCTGATATTCCTTCGATACTAACAGCTAAGAAACCATTATACATCTCTTGTGCACTTTGACTAATGAATTTCTTCCTCATGGTCTCTTCCTTCTTCTTCATATCCATCTCCCATGAAGACATCTTCTTAAAATCTCTTTCTCTTATAGACTTCAGGTGATTTAAAGTGAAATTCCTTCACAAAACCCTTCTATTTATAGGCTTAAATCCTTCTAATAACTCTTAGACAGGTCTTGGAACTGCCTTGGCATGTTTTTACAAACCAATTGGTAATTAAACCTTGTAGAATCCTAATTTAGCACATGTTTTTAACTGCCGCGCTTAAGCGCCAAATATTGGTGCTTAAGCGCCAAATATTGGTGCTTAAGCGTCAGTGCTAAATTTTGCACCAGTCAACTTAACATCCAAATTCTCATTCTAACATGTCTAGGTTACTAAATAAAGTCTTAAAATCAATACTAACACATAATAATCTCAAAAAATACTACCTCAATTTTCTTAATCACACACAAACAATAATCAAAGCAAAAACACACTGATAACTATGGGTTGTCTCCCACAAAGCGATTGGTTTAACGTCGTCAGTCCGACGTAACCAGTACTTATTCTGGTTAACCCAGCATCATTCGATTGTTAAATTTATACTGATTCCCTATAAAATAAGGTTTCAGCCTATGACCATTCACTTTAAACACTTTATCAATTTTAGGATCTTTAATATCCAGAGCTCCATAAGGTTAAACTTTCATCACAACAAATTGGCCCATCTACCTGGACTTAAGTTTGCTTGAAAATATTCTTAACTTTGCATTATATAGCAAAACTTGTTGCCCTGACTGAAATCTTTTAATAAGAATCCTTTGATCATGCCATAACTTCTTCTTTTCTTTTTAACTCTTAGCACTCTCATAATATTCATTCCTTATCTTTTCAAGCTCATTTAATTACAATAATCTTTTCTCACCAGCATCTTTTAAATTATAGAACTCTTTAATCGCCCAATATGTTTTATGCTCAAGTTCAACAGGTAAGTGACAAGCTTTCCCAAATATTAGCCTATATGGGGACATTCCTATAGGAGTTCTATATGCAGTCCTATAAGCCCACAAAGCATAGTCAAGTTTCACTGGCCAATCCATTTTTGTTGGATTTATAGATTTTTCCATAATTCTTTTAATTCTTGATTGGATAATTCAGTCAAACCACTTGTCTGAGGATGATAAGCAGTAGCAATTCTATTATTTATATGATATTTCTTTAATAATTTCTCCATTATGGCATTTCTAAAATGACTTCCCCATCAGTTATGATAACTCTCGGCATCCCAAATCTACAAAATATGTTAATTTTTAAAAACTTTGCAACACTTTGAGCATCACATTGAGGTAAAGCAACAGCTTCTATCCATTTGGATACATAGTCCACTGCTAACAGTATATATAAATTCCCGAAAGATGGTATAAATGATCCCATGAAATCTAATCCCCAAACATTAAATATTTCAACTTCTAACATATAATTGAGGGGCATCTCATTTCTTCTAACAATATTGCTTACACGTTGACATCTATCACAATTTTTAATATAAGCATTAACATCTCTAAAGATAGTAGGCCAATAAAAATCAGATTGTAAATGTTTTATGTTGTTTTATCAACAATAAAATGTCCCCCAAAATCAAAATTATGACATTTTTGGATAATTCCATAAGTCTCTTCTAAAGGTACACATTTTCGTATAATTAGATCTTTTCCTTGTTTATATAAAAATGGGTCATCCCAAAAATAAGTCTTAGCTTCAAAAATAAATTTCCTCTTCTGTTGGTATGTCATTCCATAGGGTATAATATCACTAACAAGAAAGTTCACAGTCGGCATACCATGGAACACACCACTCAATAATTTTGAACAATTTTTCATCTGGAAAATGTTCATTAATTTTTTTTTCAAAACAGAGTGGTTTTTCTAATTCAATTAATCCTTAGTAGACATATTTTCCTTGTTGACACATAATTTATTACTTAATTCTATCAATCCTTTTACTGCTTTTGTCATTATCTTCATTTTAATTTTCTTTTGTAATGAAATAAATGCATGTTTAGGAATTTAGATTTTCTTGGTAATTCTCTTATTTTAGTAAAATGATGGTATTTTCACCGGCTCTTAAGTAACTTTGCAAACTGATCACTTATGAGGTTAAAATCCGTTATGAAACATAATGACCCGGGAGGGCTATGATTCCATCCAACTAATGGATATCACACTTCATTCTAGACAGAACCATTACAATCACCTAAAAGAGAGTGCAAATAAATAGAGAGATAAGTTTTCATGGGCATAAAATTGATTAGTTCTAGAGTGACAGGCTAGATTCTTATCATATTGACTTAAGGTTTAGTACCCTGATGCTGGGATTCGACCATCATAATGAAATATAAGTTTTGATGGGCGTAGAATTGGTTAGTTCTAGAGTGACAAGCTAGATTCTTATCAAGTTGGCTTAAGGTTTAGTACCTTGATGCTGGGATTCGACCATTATAATGGCATAGGCTTAGAGGCATCTAGAGCTGAGAGGATAGATAGTTCTGATGTGGAATCAAGATGTTAAGGAATCGACCTTAAGTTAGCTAATGTTCTTTATTAGCATCGAGAGGAGGTAAAGAATAGGTATGCTCCTATTTGTCCTTACTACATTAAGTTCTAAGAATTTCATTCCTTCACATTATCTAGATAATTGTACAAGAAGGGTAGTTTTTAACATCTCAAAATTATCCAAACCAATTTATCTAGATAAGTTATCTTTAGATTTAATAATTTCATTTAGGAGTAATTTTTATAAAAATCACTTTAATCAACATTACAAACTTAAGCCTGATAGTAGTAAACTAGAATTAGCCTAAGGGTTTTCTTACCTCGCTTGTCTGTAGGATTGATACTGGGGTCTTAAATGAAAACCCTACATTACATGAAACGATACATATACTTGTGTAATACCCCTACTGTGTTGTTGACCTCACTTTTGGTTGAGGTTTAGTTTTTCCTCTTTAGTAGCCTAAGGTCTAGCCATTGACTTTTCTATTGACTATTCTTAGAAAACTAAACAAGGAACCCTCACCATCAGAAACTCTACACTTATTTTCTTATTGACTATTCTTAGAAAACTAGACAAGGAACTCTCACCATTAGAAATTCTACAATTTTCTATTGACTATTCTTAGAAAACTAGACATGGAACCCTCACCATTAGAAATTCCAAACTTCTTATTGCCTATTCTTAGAAAACTAGATCTGGAACCCTCACCACTAGAAATTTCAAACTCTTCTCTACTCAACTTGAAGTTCCACATATTGGTCGTTTTAGAAAACTAGACATGGAACCCTCATCATTAGAAATTCTACACTCTTCTTTACTTAACTTGAAGTTCCACATATTGGTCCTAACCTCTAGCACTTAATAGGTGGGGTCATTATGGGGGAACTCAAGATGAGTTACCCTTAGGACTATTGGACCTTAGGGTTGACCCTGGGTGTTGTTCTAGGGCTAAGACACTCACTTGCAATCACTTAAACTCACAATCACTCACTACCCTAAACCCAGAATTTCTAGGCTCTGGTCCCTTAATACTTTTGGGAGACTCATGTAGGGGGTCCCCTAAACCCATTAGCCCTAGGCTAGGGTTTGGCTAAGACCACTAAATAGAGGACCCAAAATGAGGTTTCCATTATTCCATCACTTATTAATGGTGGTTGGCACTCCAACACTACTAAGATACCTAACCTAGCCTTTTGCCCCTAAAGTCCCCGAAAGTACCTAGATACCCTTGGGACCCCAAATTTGGACAAAATTTCCAAATCTGCCCAAAATACCCAACTTGACTCAAAAATCATTTCAAACACCTTGAAAACACCCAAAAATACCTAAAATCACCAAAATTGGCCAAATTACCAAAATACCCCTCCTTACCCCAAATTCCAAAAAATCCCAAAAATTCTCAAAACCTCCCAAATATTCTTAATTTCATTTTTCTAAACTATCACATGACCCAATTTGGCCAATTTGACCAACTTTGACCAAAACCCCCAAACTGCCCTTTAAAGGCCTAAATTTCACCAAATTCAACTCCAATGTCCATCAATTTGATCCCAATCTCCCCAAGTTTCAATCCCAAACTCAAATTCACCATTTATATCACCAATTTAAACCAAATCCAAACCCAATTGGTTCATGATTTGAACCCAATTTTGAGCTAAACCAAAAACCCAATTTTGTCCCTATGACTTAGTTCCACCAAATTGAACTCATTGCCTACTCCATTTGCCACAATTTGTGTTGAAAAACCTTCATAACATCCCCATACATCAAACTTGACCTTAAATTTGCCTTGGTGAAGCCCCAATTTCATTTAATTTCAACTTAAGTTCAAAAAGCCCCAAATTTACCTCAAATTGACCATGTCTCAAAATCTCACCAAATTGATGGTCTTAGCCCCAAAATTTCCACTCCATCCCTTCATGAAAAATCTTCACAACATCTCCCTTGATCTTTTGAACCATTAAATTTGGACTTAGCCCAATCCAATCACTCCATTGCCTTGATCACCAATTGAACTCAAAATCACTTCAACCCTTCACCAAAAAGCTTCATAACAATCATCTACACAATATTGATCAATCAATTGGGTCAATTGACATGGCCAACCTAACCCAAACCCAAACTTTGATCACGTGAACCCATGCATTAAACATGACCAAACCACCTTAAAGCAATCAAATTAACTCCACCTCAACCATTGGTTAGACCCTAAGACTGAGCCAAAACCCATCTAACCACCTAAACTAATTCATAGATCAAAAGTTCTCCAAATTAAGGGATCTTATTTCCAAAAATGCACATGCTTAAGATACCCTTACCAAAACTAAACCCCATTGCATTAAATTGCTTTGATAGATTCCCCTGAATGCCCTGAGCTCCTAGCCACCTCCCCCTGCCATGGCCTGCCAGTCTAGTCGCCAGAGAAGCCAAAACCGAGGGCTACCCCCTCTTGAATTTCACTTAAATAAAACTTAGAGGCCAACTCAGCCAAATCAAATTGTAGAGCTCCTCTGCCCTCCACTTAAGCACCACAATTCACCCAAACATTTGCCTTGAGAGCCACCCCATGACCATTTTTATAAAAACTCACCTCCACCGTCATGGGAGGTGTGCTAAAAATTTTCTCAGAGAGAGCTTCCAAAATCACTCACAGAGCTTCTTTGAGACCTACACAACCCATTCCAATCACTCCATTGCCTTGATACCCCCAGTGTAACCCTAATTTTGAGCTTGAAAATTAGGGTAGAAAACAGGACATCCCTGAAAACTCCACCAAACTTCAATTGCTTGTGCCCACACCTTCACAACAACAAGAGAAGATAAAACCCCATCAAATTACCATCAGAAATAGGCTCCACAATAGCTCTAGACCAACACCCCAAATCGGTCTTGATCAAAATCACACCTAGGCTTTACACCAAGACTAGAGGCTCAATCCTTAGCCTCCTTGGATCCCAACGAACGTGCCAAGAACCTTTGATTGAAGCTTCACTTCTAAGAGCCAAGGTATAAAACTTCTCTTATTCCCAAGCCTATTTGAACTCTCCATTTGTTTTGAGAATTTCATGGCATCATAACCGTATGAATATGTTCCTCCAGTCTAGACGAGCATTTTTTTAAAAAAAATTCATCTAATTTGGATAAGAACTGAGAGAGATCTTAAGGCTAGAAGATGGACAGTTCTCAGGCTAGGCTATCTGGGAAGAAGACGGAGCACTGTTTAATTGCACGTGTATCGGATGGACAGTCGAGATCAAGCCAGACAGCGCTTCAGAACATAAACCACGGGCTGAGTCAGTGCTGAGGTGGATGGCGACGTCAAATGGGAGCGTGCTGCGTGGAGCATCGGAGCCGCCGTAGGTTGAGGTGGCACTGCACGTTTAAATAGATAAATAGGGATTTAATTAATTCAAAAAATGACCCCTAAGTTAAAAAATGCATATCTTTGTGTAGAAAAATCACAAAAATAAAATAAAAATACCCTCTTACTCAGTGAACAAAGGAGAATAATGCAAATTAAGTTTTGTGTCCATTTGGTTGATTTTTTAAAAATAAATTATGAGTAGGAATTTTTTCATTCTCCATGCATTTAGGCACATCACTATGACTTGAAATTTCAACATGTTGTTATCTCTATCTTAGGGAACATTCCCTGATTTTTCCAAAGTCAGAGAAGGTCCCTAGATAGAGAATCATATTTTTCACGTTAATGTGCAATATTTGCTTAAATTAATTATAGAAATTAGCATGTTGCTTAGAAAAATTCAAGAAAATTTTCGAAGATTTATGATAACCAGAGAGCGCTTGAGAAAATTTCTCATGAGTCAAGTCATTTAAAATGCACCTAATCTTTACAAACCCTAAATCACTAAGATAATTAATTTTTAAAATTACAAAAAACAAAATGACTTGATTTTTTATCTCCACTATTTTTTAGGATCCAGAGAACTCACCATAAAAATCTCAAAACATTTTAAGTTCATTTGATAACTTTAATTAATTTTTCAAGTTAATTATCTTTTTTGGCACTAAAATGATTTTTAAAAATCAAAATATAACTTGAGAATTTATAAAACTTAGTTTTTTGAGTTCTCTGTGATCAGGGGTATTTTCTAAAAATTAAATGATATTTAAAATAAAAACTTCATTTTTAGCCTATTTTAAATATTTAAATAATTAAAAATCCATAAAAATCACAAAAATAATAAAGCTCATGAAAATATTCTAAATTGCTTCCTAAGAACTTAAGAACAATTATAATATTTTTCCTGATTTTCTAAATAAAGATATTGAATTTTAAAGCTTAAAAATAATTTTTAAAGGCTAAAAATGAGTTTTCACAAAAAATAATAAATAAAAAAAATTCAAAAAATATAAAATTTTCTCCTCTGAGTTTTTTTACCACAAGAGGATTTTTCAAAACATAAAACTTAATTTTCTCCATTTAAAATATTTTATATTCAATAAATACCCCAAAACTTAAAATAATTCTTAAAATTTAAAAAAAAATTCAAAAAATCAAGAAATTTGGTCGAAAGGCTTCTCTGGTCTAGGTCTACCTCCAATAAAAATTTCAAGGGATTAGCATTTACCTTGGTCAAGTTAAGAATTTTCTTTGAAAAAAATCATATTTTTGCATGAAAATAATTATATAAATTAAATTAAATTTTGGAAAATCACATTTTCTCCTCTCATGTCTCAATTGACCCGTGAATGAGGTAGGATAAAAATTTCAAAATCATTTGGATTAAATTTGATGAATTATAAAGTATTAGAGCCTTAGGGGCAAATATGTAATTTTGGAAATTTAGCCTTAATTAACATTTAGGCTTACTTCAAAGAGGGAAATGGGTAACCTCTGATTGGATGTTTGAAACACAAGGAGTTAATTGGTAGGAACCAACCTCACTTTCTTAATTGAAAGATAAGTTAATAAATTTCTAAATTATTAAAATTTGGGAGTTTATTAAAATAAAATGAAC